>CM057821.1:72841533-73069033 GCA_030067965.1 Latrodectus elegans | reverse complement strand
AAATATGTGATTTGGTAATGTAGATCTTGTATATTTCCATAATCTTTGAGTTAATATTCTTCGGGAAAAGATATCAGGTTCGGATTCTTCCAGTTTCAATATTGTAGTTCTGTAGTAGTTCTTTCAATTCGAATGATTGGAAAAAGTCAAATATGTGATTTGGTAATGTAGATCTTGTATATTTCCATAATCTTTGAGTTAATATTCTTCGGGAAAAGATATCAGGTTCGGATTCTTCCAGTTTCAATATTGTAGTTCTGTAGTAGTTCTTTCAATTCGAATGCTTGGAAAAAGTCAAATATGTGATTTGGTAATGTAGATCTTGTATATTTCCATAATCTTTGAGTTACTATTCTTCGGGAAAAGATATCAGGTTCGGAATCTTCCAGTTTCATTGTAGTTCTGTAGTAGTTCTTTCAATTCGAATGCTTGGAAAAAGTCAAATATGTGATTTGGTAATGTAGATCTTGTATATTTCCATAATCTTTGAGTTACTATTCTTCGGGAAAAGATATCAGGTTCGGAATCTTCCAGTTTCAATATTGTAGTTCTGTAGTAGTTCTTTCAATTCGAATGATTGGAAAATGTCAAATATGTGATTTGGTAATGTAGATCTTGTATATTTCCATAATCTTTGAGTTACTATTCTTCGGGAAAAGATATCAGGTTCGGAATCTTCCAGTTTCATTGTAGTTCTGTAGTAGTTCTTTCAATTCGAATGCTTGGAAAAAGTCAAATATGTGATTTGGTAATGTAGATCTTGTATATTTCCATAATCTTTGAGTTAATATTCTTCGGGAAAAGATATCAGGTTCGGATTCTTCCAGTTTCAATATTGTAGTTCTGTAGTAGTTCTTTCAATTCGAATGATTGGAAAATGTCAAATATGTGATTTGGTAATGTAGATCTTGTATATTTCCATAATCTTTGAATTAATATTCTTCAGGAAAAGATATCAGATTCGGATTCCTCGGGTTTCAATATTGTAGTTCTGTAGTAGTTCTCTTTCAATTCGAATCCTTGGCTAATAGGCAAATATGTGTATCTCTATTATAGTGTTTGTATATTTTCATTTGAGTTCGAATCATTCGGGAAAAGGTATAGGTATGGTTCGATACTATAGCTCTTAAAATTATGTACTAGTCTTTGTAATCTTTAATTTCGAAGCTTTGGGGAAAATTACAAATATAATTTGGTACTTTAGTTCCTACTATAATCAATTTGCAATCTTCCTTTTCGAGTCCTTATGAGAAAAGCATAAAAAATATATGGTACTATAGTTCCTATAATTTTATCTTTGAATTCCAGTCCTTGGTGAAAACATAGATATGGTTCGGTAATGCAATTCTTAAATTGTTCTGTACTAGATTTTATAATCTTTCAATTCAAATCATTAGGGAAAACATATAGTTATTCGATTCTGTAGTTCCTATAAGTATATTCTTATAATTTGATTTTTAGGCAAAAGCTATAGATATAGTTGAGTATATTTCTTATAATTCCTTAATAGTTTTTGTAATTTTTCAGTTCGTAATCTTGGAAAAAATGTGTGTGTGATTCGATACTGGAATTCCTATAACTATATTTTCATAATCTTGGAGAGTTCGATAGATATTGTCAAGTATTCCGTATTCGCGTTATTTTGTTTCTTTAATTTTTGAAAAGTACAAAATTTTGGCTAATATAGCAGTTCAATTTCTACAGAAGTTTGTATTCCGAACCTGAAAGAAGAAAATTATAGATGATAATAAATTGATTTTAAACGAAACATTGTGACTTTTCAATCATCTAAATTTCACACATTCTTGCTCATAAGCAAAACATATTGCACCAATAAAATATATAAGTAAAATGCCATTTTATTTTAATGCATATTTTTTCTAGATTTAGTGCACGTCGGGAAGATATTTACGATTCCAATTTTTTTCAAGGTATGAAATTATTTCAATTATTAAATTTAAATATTTGAAATAATTTATTATTATCTAATTCATTTTTTGAATATTGTAATGAAAATAACATGATTTCAGTCACTGTTGAAAAATTGTAAAAAGTATATATATATATATATATATATATATATATATAATATTTTTTTCCTATTGCACGGCTGCACTTAAGGTATACCCATTGAGCACTACAAGATCCGAATATGAGGGTATCTTATACCGTGGTGCACCCTATGTGTGTGCCAGCGTCACCCCAAAAGTAAAGGGATAAAGAAACGCACACATACGGAGAGAAAGGAACTTCCATACCCGAAACTGGATTCAAACCCTTAACCTACTGTTTCGAAGTTTTTTTTTTTTTTTTTCCTACGTCGAGAATTGGCCGCATCGTCCATTTCCCTTCTAGCAGCACAATAAATATATTCTTAAAATTACAAATATATTCTTAGCCTTCACACGATAGTTGTCAACCACAAGAGAATTAACGTTGCCTAGAGATGGGCAAACGGTCAAATGACTAAAATTCATTGCCTCTCCTGTGAAACACAGGGAGCAGTAATAGGAGATAAAAATGCCCATACGACAAAGATGATCTTGAATGTAGTCACACACACACACACACACACATATATATATATATATATATATATATATATATATATATATATATATATATATATATATATATATATATATATATATATTACACCCTGCAAAATAGGTAAGCAGATATTTTTAATTTTTAAGTTATAATAACTTAATACTCTCTCTCTCTTTCTCTTGACCTAATCTGAAATAATTAATTCGATGTTATCAGTTTGCAAAATGTGTCTCTCTCTCTCTTTATTGGTATTAATTTATACCAATATTATTATTAACAGAGAGTCATTCGTGTAATGTGTTTCTATACTTAAATTACTGCAATTTACGATTAATCGATTAGGTAACTTAAATGCCTTTAGAAAAGTGTTAATAATTCTTCAAGCAATCAAAAATTTGTGTAAAACTTTATGAGGCTGTTTAGTACAATTAGTTTTTTTGTGTGCAATAAAAACGCTTATTAATCACATGCAGATGTTTTATCTGGCTCTCAAATAAGGACTAAAATGTGGCCGAAGGAGCGTTCCTTCTTCCTCAGGTGCATCCAATTTATCTGTGTTGACTCTTCCCCTGTATCACCTGCGTCCCCTGCTTCAAGTCACGAGGCACAGATTTTTTTTTAAAGAAAGGTGGACACACACTACCGTATTATTTATGCATGCACTGTAACATTTCCTAATGCACGCAAACACACTTCATCTGATTTAAAATTTGCTGGAACTCGTTGTATTGTCCTTATATAAAATGTGTCATGAATTTTGAATTTTTCATGTGTGTGTTTTCTCTAAAAATTACGCTTATTTGTAATTATCTTTATTTTGTTGGTAAAAAACATTTTTTACATTAATTCCCGGCTGCATTTAAGCCTTTGCCCCATTAAGCTCTATAATAGGCAAAGTGGTGGTATCTTATATAGCGGAGCACCAAGTGGGTGTGCCATCTTCGCACCGAAAATGAAGTGATAAAGAAAGACAATTACAAGCAGAGAAAAAAATATACATACCCGAACCCGAGACCTACTGCATTGAAGTTAGGCATGCTAACCTCCAGGCCATCGGTCGGGTTGCTTGTGAAAAACTGTGAGCAATATAGAATTTCAGAACTGCGCGAAATTCATAAAGGGAATTTATATTCAATCATCCTATATGTATACATATATATATATATATACAATTTGTTATCAGTAATAATATATATATATACATATATATATATATATATATATATTATTACTGATAACAATTTAAGTAAAAAGCTGAAAAAGTTCTTAACGGTTCCCGGAAAATAATCGAAAAATATGCACATTATGATTTCTTTATGATCTACGTTTATTTGATAAAAATAGCCTTTTTAACTGTAATTGTCATATCTTAAAATTAAAAAAAAAGTAGAATTACCACATGAAACAATTCCACTATCACACTGCTTATTTCTATCTTTATTCATCTGATCTGCACATGATGAGGATGGTAATGTACATTCCTAAATAATGATAAAATGAAATTATTTATCAATAATGATGGTAATGTAATAATATCAAAATAACATCGTAAGTTCTAATTTCCATATCATTTTAAATATTTATCGAATTTATCCTTGAAAACATTGCTAGAATGTTATACATTAAAATGATATTAATATCCTGGCAAATAAAGTGAAATTTCTAAATAATAATAGTAATGTAAAAAAATAATGTATAAGAAAATGTTCTCTTAAGCTTTCATTTCAATATTTTTCTTTCAGTTACAACTCGATATTATTTTCGAGTTACATTGCCATCACATAACGATGGTAATGTATCTCAATAAATAATGTATACACATAAATGATATACACATTATGAGGATGGTAATGTACATTCCAAAATAATGATATAATGAAATCCTTCATTAATAATGATGGTAATGTAATAATATCAAAATAAAACATCGTAAGTTCTAATTTCCATATCATTTTAAATATTTATCGAATTTATTCTTGAAAAATATTGCTAGAATATTATACATTAAAATGATATTAATATCCTGGCAAATAAAGTGAAATTTCTAAATAATAATAGTAATGAAAGAAAATAATGTATAAGAAAATGTTCTCTTAAGCTTTCATATCAATATTTTTCTTTCAATCACAACTCGATATTATTTTCGAGTTACATTGCCATCACATAATGATGGTAATGTATCTCGATAAATAATGATCAGAATATAATTATGATAATATAATAATAATAAAATATCTTTTTTAATTTTTATTTCTATATTATCTTTTCATGGAAAAAACTGAAATTATCCTCAAAATATATTACCAATGTATAGCACATTATAATGATATATACTCATTTCGGTGTATAATACTCATTTCGGTGTATAATATCTGGTGAAATTTCTCAATAATATTAGTAATCTGATAATATTAAGCAATATTATCACGTTATCAGCACTACTGAGCCCTTAAGTTTCAGTTTCAATACCTTTTTTACAGGAAAAATTCAAAATTATGCCATCGAGATATATTACTATTATATAATGCTTTTAATAAAGTTATTTACCTCGATGTATAATGTTTAAATTAGATATTTTTTGAGATACATTACTATAACTTAAGAAACATTATTATGCATCTATATATAAACAAATGTTGTGTATATAAATAATATTTTCATAAGCAATTTTTTCTTACTGAATATTGAAAAACAATCAATAAATCAATGAATAAATAATGAAAACTTCAATTAAATAACAACTCAAATTATTCAAATTATTAGAAAGAAACCTTATATATATATATAATTATTTAATGTCTCAATTTAAATTATAATTCAATTTTCATATTTTTCTAACATTGTATAATGATAAAGGCATATATGGTGAAATATATAAGGTATAATTTACACTCATTTTTAATGATTTTTGGTAAAATTACAGATTTGTAACACTTTATATATATATATATATATATATATATATATATATATATATATATATATATATATATATATATATATATATATATATATATATATATATATATATATATATATATATATATATATATAGTAAGGCTAATAAAACTAATAAACGATGTAGGGAAGATTTATAAATTTCTTTGCATTAGTGAATATTTAAATCTAATTGTAAGAGAAATCGCGAATATCTCTAAAATCAGTAATCCTTTATGTAAACTATTAAAAAGAGTTCACGCTTAAATAACTTAATACAAAATTAGAAATCTAATTTTCAAATGTATGCATACTTTCGAAAGAGGCAACAAACAAAAAATTTACACATATTAAATTAAAAGTAGAGTTCTTATATATTTCATTAATTTTTATTAAAATATTTAATGAATCTCCTTAAAATGAGCTTAACTTATTACATATTTATTAAATTTCTTATCATATTTTTGTTAAAAACCGTTTGCTTGTATTCATAAAAATACCTTTGTTAAAAATATTACTGAACAGTAATATAAATTGAATATTTTAATGAATAATATTTTCATTAATTAACAGAAAAATTGGAAAAATTCAAGAATTAATCTGGAGAAAATTAAATTCATGTATAGAGTTTAATTAATTTCATACTATATATAACTTCGGTTAAAATTAAATTTCAAAAATATGAAATAAAAGTTAAAAAATATGAAATTTAGTGAGAGATAATAATATCCGAATAAAATTTTATTTGGAAACTACGAAATGCATCTATATGCGTTTCAGTAAATCATATGACGATTCTCGTAATAAAAACCGCAGTACTTACAGGAACATAATGGCCGCGATGGGCTGGTATACATTCTCTCAAGATAATGAGTTTGAATTCCGGCTTAACCAAAGATCCGCTGTGTTCATTAAAGGCAGCTCAGAAATAAGCCATGGTCACAATGTCTTCCATGTGAAATGATACCTCTTGGATGGCAGGTTAAGTATTAGGGGATATTCTGATTGGTACCTGCTCCTAAATCACGAAAACACCCACTGCAGCTACCACTTAAATGGTAAAGCCTGATTCTGGGTTATCATTTATTATTTTTTTATTATTCTAATGATTATTAGCAGAGTTTCGAAATCGTTCTTTTAAATATAATTCGTGTTCACGATCAGTTGTGTGATTGAGTTTTCTTTCTTTTTAAATTTTAATTTGTTAACAATTTTTTACAAGACTAAAAACAGATACTATTCAAAAATGTGGAAAACATCGAAGAACTCATGAGAAGGAAAACTTTAACGAACTAAAAATTCGAGAATTTAAAACCATTTTAAAAGTTGAGAGATGTTTCATTTTGAGTTTCCAATTCAAAATATTCCAATTGTCGTATAAAACTTAAAGAGAATCTTTTTTTAAATTTGAAAATTATTAACATTATTATTATTATTTTTGATTAAGATTCAAAAGAATTTTGAAAAGAACTAAAAACTTAATAAACTTCCGAGAGAATTTAAAAAAGAAAATAAAAATCTTCTAAGGATTCAAGATTTTTAAACTCGAATCCTAAAGTTTGAGAGATTCTTCAAAATGCAATGTATGCAAAAATTTCCAATTATGCAATTTCAACAAAATTTATATGAAATTCCTGGAGGAATGTTTCTCAAACAGACAATTTTGATTTTATTTTATTCTTCAAGATAAATATATTCCAATAAATAGAATAAAAATATTCCAAAACTATTCTCTCTCTCGGAACATCAAAGAATCAATAAGAAATTCGAAAACTGAAATTCTTTTTAAGATTCGAAAAATACCTTGTGTATGAATACGCCAACTTTTATGCGATACTTGAAAAATCTTTAAAAAAATGAATTTTTTATTTTAATTTAGCAATGTTATTTACCTTAATATTCGAAAATTCAAATTCTTTCAGACTCAAAGTGTTTTTTTTTTTCCCTTTACGGTGAATTGAAAATAAGCAGATTATTACATGCAACATGAGGAAAAACGTTTACTGAATTGAAAGTTTTTGATTTTAATTTATTAAAATCATTTTGATTAAGATTGAAAAGAATTAAAATATTTCAAAATTTAAAAAATTTCAAAGAATCCAAAAGAAAATAGGAAGCATATTCAAGTACTTAGGAATTTTAAAATCGAATTATAAAATTTAAAGAATTCTTTGATCAGTGAATTCAAAAACTTCGTTCTATTATATAAGATTTGAAGGAAAATATTTACCAAACTGAAAATTGATTTAATTTTGTCTTTAATTTAAAATTGCTTTTCAAAATTCGATATAATATAAAATATTTCACGATTTGAGAATCCTCGAAGACTTAATAAAGAAATGAGAAATTTCTACAGATTCAAAATTCAAAAATTTTAATTCCTCTTAATATTTGAAAACTGCTTCTATGAGTGAATTCGGAATATTCCAACTTTTGAACAAAACATGAAAACATTCATCGAAAAAGGCTTAAAATTTTATATATTATTCTTTTAATCTAAATTATTTAAGATTTTAAAAAATGAAAACTTTTCAAATAAGAAAAATTTTAAATAATCCATTAAAAATGGTTTTTAAGATACAAAAACTCAAATTTTTTCTAAAACTCGAGAATATTATTGGTTCGTGAATTCAAAGAATTAAAATTGTGGTATAAATTTTGAAGAATATTTATCCAATAAAATTTTTTTTAATTTAATCACTCATTGTCATTTACCTAAAGATACAATGGAATTTAATATATTTTAAGATTCAAGAAATATATATTAAAAAATCCTTAGATAAATGGAAGCTTTAAGGGATTCAAGATTTGAAAATTCGAATCCTTTTTAAAAACAATTCCTTGTGAATTTAAAATATACCAACTATTATGTTAAATTTCAGAAATAATTTTTACCTGATTAAAACAAAATTTTTGATTTTAAATTCTGCATACCGCTTTTCTTAAGATGAATAGAATTAAATATATTCTAAAATTCAAAAAACATCAGAATCCAACAGAAAATGCGCAATTTTTAAATTCGAAAACTCGAATCCTTTTTTTTTAAGATTAAAGGAATTTTTAGAGTAAAGAATTCGATAATTCTATGTATATATATATATATATATATATATATATATATATACGAATTCAAACTAGAAGAGAAGTCTTTAACTAGTTCGCACCCTTGACTTTTAAAGCGATTTTAATCCACAGCGATTCCGGTCCATAGATTGCCAATTGTGGTAACCCGTTCAAAACCAATTCCTCCTCTCTTCTGATGCGGGTTGCTATGGTAACGGACAGAAGTGGGCTCTGACCAGATGTGCAAGCCGACCAGCTGACGGAAGAAAAGAAGAATCTTTCCACCCACCGCTACTGCAGGTGGGTGAAGGAGGGGTCGGAGAACAGGCAGGATTGTTTGCTCTAATGGCCGCCGCTTTTGAATGGGCGCTCTTTCGGGAAGCTTCCCCCGATGCGGAATTCGGATTATTTTGTTTCTCTTTTTTCCATCTTACGTCACTCTCCAGCATCTCTCTCTCTCTCTCATTGCTCATGTACAAAAGAAAATTTTTAATATGTTGAAGTTTTCTTCGCTTTTTTTTTTTTGGCGTCAATCATTGCATTTAAAAAAGTTGTTCGCAAATGGAAAGAGGAAAAATTAAGATGGCGCGAACGAAAGGTCTTTTATTTTCTCCAGCCAGATAATATTACTCTTCTGCTATGGTTTTTATGACTCATTTAATTTAATATGAAAAATTTCCATTTATATGAAAAATTACTTTTAAAAGATGAGATAAGGTGTAAACTAAAATATTTAAATTAGTTGTTCGGGAATCAGTGTACGTAATTTTTCGATTCAAAATTTAAAGTTGTTAATGTTTAAAACACTTCTTTTAAAGTGTTTTCAAGTTTTATTAAAGTAATATTGTAAGTCATAAAGCACAGTAATATAAGAGAGAGAGAGAGATTATTTATTGTGTGAATATAAATAAGGTTTTGAATTTACACCGATCTTTTGCCAAGAATTATAATTTTTATTTTATTTTTTATTGTGCGTTATTCATTCTCTCTCTCTTAGCCAATAATCAAACTTTCAAAATATATTATGACTTCAAGATATTTAAAATTATAAAATTCATATTTTTCGAATTAATATATATCTAATTAATTTTCACGTGTATGTTGATAAATTATCACTAATAGATCAATTAATTAAAAAGAAAATGTTGCTGTATAAAAACCCTTCAATCACAATTATTTTTTTGTATTTTTGAATAGTTAATTGTTATATTGTGAAATTCATTACTATTTATGTACATAGATTGATTTTGCAGTAATTGATTGAAATATCAAAAGTTATTATCACTTTAAAGAAAATATTGGATATATAATTTTATAAACTTATATATACATACATAAAATTTTAATTTATTTAGCCTTTTTTTTTTTTTTTTTTGAAGGAGTTAAGAGAAATTTATTTGTGTTTTGTTTATTCTTTACACTAATTTACACGAATGAATTTCTCTTCTCCTGCTCCCTTGATAATAAGGAACAAGTTTTATTTCTTTTGTTTGACAATTTTTTATTTCATTTTTTCCCAATTCTCTTGGTTTTAATTTCTATTTATAATTCATTTCACTATCACACTAAAATTATTTTCCATGGTTTTTCCATCATGTTTCTTGTTTTTTTAAAAAAAAAATTTCTAGTTCCTTTAAAATCTTTTTTGTTTTGCATAATTTAACTCATCTTTTCACTCATTTCACTTAACATTTAAAAAACATTTTACTACTAATTAATTTATTTATTTAGTTAGCTTTTATTAAATTTTTAATTATATATATATATATATATATATATATATATATATATATATATATATATATATATATATATATATATATATATATATATATATATATATATATATATATATATATATATATATATAAACGAGGTCTTAGATATTGCTTCTCGTAGGAAAAAGTGCTGGGTTCAATTCCAGCAACTGTTTGACAATGGAAGAGAGATTTGTTCGATTTTGGTAATCAAACAATCTAATGATATCAAAAATAAAAATATATTAGCCAAAGTTCATCAAACGTACTATATAAAACGAAATGTAAGGTATAAGGATTTAAAATAGATTATATATAGCACATATAATATATATTTTATGTGCACATACGTTTTCCCTAGACATTTGAGAGATAATAAATTTTTTGATTGGCTGTTTTTGGATTTTTTGCTTATAAATATTATTTTTTACATGTGTGTCTAAAGGGGTAAAGGAAATAATAAATGAATATATTTTACTCTAAATACAGGAAATACAAAAACAACGTACATGTAACCACACATAATAGAAGTGTTAAAAATATTAATTTTAAATTAATGAGAGACCCATATCATTTAAATAAAAACTTTTAGTTGAGTACCTTCCCTGGAATTTATTAAATTAATAATTAATATAGTTTTATGAATAACAAAATATTAACTTAATTTTTTTATACTAAAAATATTTATCTTTCATTTCAAAAACAAGTCACTTTGATATTCGCATATCTTTAATTTAACATTTCGCGAAACTATTAAAGACCTTTTAAACAACACACACTGGTTATATCTTTACCGGAGAACTTTTCACTGTTATGTCGTATTTCTACATGCACAGTAGATGTTGAGTTAACGAACATAATCCGTTATAAGATTAAAATCACTATCCGAATATTTCGTTAACCGATCATTGATTTACCATAGATTTGTTGTGAAATCGATTCATTCGTTCTGGAGACTCTAAATATTAAATTAAAAAAAGCATGTATAGTTTCTTAATAAGTTTATTAAATAAAGTACATAACGTATAGTCTTGCATATTAATCAGTCCCTTTCATTTTTTGTTTGTGGGGTATTAAAGAACATGCCAATATCGATAATTTTAAAACTTTCTGGAAGTGATGAATAGCATTTGTGCTGTAAAGATCACTAACATTACTGATATCAGCTTGGTTTGGATGCTATTCTAAGACCATAGTTCCAACATCTTCCCACATTTTCTACAAATGAACGAGGAGGGGGTGCTGAAACTGATGATCTACTTCGGACATAAATATTCTGTCGGAAACATTTTTTCCCAGTATAGAACTCTGAAATTTAATGGGCAAGCAACATAATTCAAAAGAGATGAAAAACGATTTTTGGTCCGTTGGGTTTGGCAGCCCTGCACACTCCAAAGGTAAAGAAGTGTTCGTTAGAATTCGTTTTAGTTTGTTATCAGAATATATATGTTTTCCTTGTCCGAAGACAAAATCTATCGTGAAAATGTTCGTTGTCTGATTTGTTCGCCATCCGGACTGTTAGTTACCCGATCACCTACAGTATACAGAAGCAGAGATATAATATGCATTTCCCATAGTTTAACAGTTATAGGAATCAAATGCAAAACCATTCACTCGGAAGATACTACTACCAATATGCTACTACTAAAATTTCATGTATTGTCTTACAACAGCCATTTTTGTACATTAGGGCTGATTATATTAAAACTTAGGTTAAAATGTATTCTGAAGCACATTAAAAATACTCAAACCTAAGGGAGATTCAAACCTGGGAAACGATGAACTGAAGGCTAGAGCGCTAACCATTCAACTGCCAGCTCTGTTTGTCATTGTCGATAGGACTTTGCACAGATTTAAATGAAAAATATATCTATAAACAAAAATTTAAATACATCTTTGTAAAATAATTAAGTTAAATTAAAAAGTAAATAATAATGAGTTAGGCTAAGAAATCTGGGTACTTTTCCATTGTACCCCAGCGTTTGATCCTATAGAAACAACATGTTTTTTTTATGGAGAAGCGAAAATAATATAACGTAGATATGATGATTTTATTGGCTCAAAATTTTATTTTAAATTTACTATGCTCTAAATCTAATTTACTTTTGTTCAAAAGTTGATTAAAAAGTGATAAACAATGGTAAATAAACTAAACAAAGCTAGTTGGTGCAAAAGATAGCTTGGTGATAATTTTGTCGGTTAAAAGAAGAATTACGATCACAATTCACCAAGGGCCAAAAAACAAGTAAATATAGCAAAATTTAATTTTGTCTCATATAAAAAAGGTACTATTGCATTATACTTTCGGAATCGATCCCCGATGCCATTGTTAAACAGCTCTCGGCAGAAATAAACATTGTCGTTTAAACAAATTTTATCAATAAGTGATTAGTATTTAGTTTTTATAAAATGTAAATAAAATGTTTGTATTACTTTTTAGTAGTTTCTGAAAACGTAAAAAATTTTAAATAATTCATCCTGCAAATGGAATAATTACGACAATAATTTACGACTTCTTTCTTTCCCGTTAAGACGATTATCAAAAGCGGGGATATAATGTAAAAATACCGAAATCTGTAAGCCTTCAATTTTTGTTTTATGAATACGAAATATTTGATAGTTTGACATATGAAAAAATGAAAATATTACCATAATTAATAAGTTTAAAATTTTAATATTTTTAAATAATATAATACTCATATTTCAATTTTTTTTAATTCAAAACTTTTGCAGATAAGAAGTGTTATATGAAATTTGTGTAAATATATTAAATTAATTACTCTACTTTAAATGAGAAAAGAAACATGATTTAACTATGAAATGAATATTATAGGAAATTTGTGTAACTATATATTAAATTAATTGTTTTAGAGAGAGAGAGAGAGAGAGAGTTTAAAATAAGAAAAAGTACAATTTTAAAAAAATGTTAAGTATGTTAAATATATATATAATGTTTTTATAAGATTGAATATATAAAAACTCAACGTTTATTTGTTCCAAGCAAGATATATTTTTTATATTTTCAAATGGTAAAATCCATTAAATATATTAAATATTTCCTTAAATTCATATAATTCCTATGCATTTCGTAAGAATATTCCTATCATTGAACGATGATATAGTTTTTTAGGTAGTTACTCCTGAAACTAAAATCATCTTTTATTGCAGTATCATTGTTGTTAAATATAGTGCCCGGCTACATCTTTCAACACTACAAGGAAGTAATGTCATCTTATAGTGTGGCTCCCAATGGGAGTGCCATTTTTGCCCAAGAATGTGTCGGTCTTCGTGACTTAAAAGCAGGAATCAAGCACAAAATTCTCAGACTTGGCTTGCCACTCCCAGAGGAATCATTTCACATGGAAGGCAATGTGACCACGACATATTTAACGTACCCAAATTGCCATCAGCGACGATTCATCTTCAAATGGTTTGGGATTTGAACTCATTGCCCTCCGTTAGCAAGAACGAACGCCCTCTAACCAAAGAGTCCACCACGGGCTTTTTTATTACAATATTTCCCAAATGAATTATGAAATTAAATAGCCATATGTGTATTCTCTCGATGGATTAAGGCATTCATTGCTCGATATTTTTCGAAACTAAACAAAAATACGCACGAGGGAGAGTCAATAAGTTCCCACAATTCCTTTTAAATTGTTATTACCACAATGCACAGATACGCATTTACTTAATTACTTTTTTAAGGTAGTCTCTTAAAGAAAACATTCATTTGCGCATTTACTCCTATTATTGATGTAGCGCTTTATTTTGGGTCTACCGTAAATCCCAACCAAATAGACATTATTAGAAATAATGATAAAAGAACCATTGTGCTACCTTCGGAAATCCAGCGTTAGTTTTTATGTCTTCTGTGGTATAAAGGTCTCCTCTGAGACCTTTAGACCACAGTGAACTGGTTTGCTAGATACATCTTTGAAATGAGAACAGAAGGAAGAATCAAGAAGGGAAAAATTTACTTTTCATAACTTTATACAGTTGGAGAATTTAACAACATTGTAGCCAGGTAGGTTAAAGCATCGTTCTTATTATCGAAATGTAGTAGAGACGGTATTCGTTTTCATGGAGCTCCAAAACCAGAGATCAATCTCCTGTAGGATAGGTGTACCTGAAAAACAAATGAAAAAGGATTAATAAATTGGAAATAGCAAAAATGTATTAGTCACGATTAATTTATTCCTCATTTATGAGAGAGAATATGAAAGAGAAGAAAATAAAAGGAAAGCAAAACAGGAAATTAATTTTAAAAAGTAAAATTAAATTTACACAAATAAAAAGTGATATACCACCTGTGTGTTCGTGTTGTTGTCTCACTTGGCTCTTCAGTTTGACTCGTGTTGTATCCTTCTGGTGTGTGGCTTCAGTCTTAATAGTGTTCTTGTTTTTGTTTGCTGCATTAAGAATATTGTAAATCGATTTCTTCGCTATTTTTTCGTCTTCTATTTCTGTAACGTTGCTGTAAAACTTTCGGTTTATCTGAAAGAAGTAACTGGAGAAGTTAGTCACACAGAGGTCACGCATGATAGCTTCGTTTCTGAAGTACCATGGTTCCTTAGAAATTAGTTTTAGAATTTTATTTTTGTTATGTTTGAATGTGATTTGGATGGTTCCGCCAGTACAGCAGTGGTATCAGAGTCGGTGTCCTGGTTCGAGGCAACAGTAGACGAATATGAAACTTCTCTTACCCATTTCTTTAATGATCACCTGTTACCAATGACTTTTGTTGGAGGCACTTCGAAATCTGCACTAGGTGTTGTTCTGCACAAGCCTCCCCTGTTCATATTTTTCTTGTTTGGGATTTACCAGGCAAACCTGGTTCAATCCCTATTAGTACTGGATTTCTCCAGGGTGAATGAACTCATGGACCTGATTTAGAAATGCTGGTCACGAGGATGAGAAACAACAACACCATATGCATACAAATAAAAATGTTTATTTTATCATGTACAATGAAATATTGGAAGGAGAAAAAGCTTTTGTACTCTTTTTATTGTTCTACGTACTAGTTTAATTATTTTTATGTACTGTTTTGTTGCTCTATTGTACTATTTTAATTATTCTATGAATCAATGCAGAGTCTTCTTTGAAACACTTGAAAGGGTTATACATGCTACATGCGTATGAGATCTAATGTCACACCGTTGCTGTGTTGTGAAAGTTTAAAGAATAGATTATCACCTCAACTGCTCATTTCGTCATTCGCCCATGGATCAAAACTAAAGGCGCTTAACTGTGTTTAGAGAATTTCGGTTGGCAACAGTTGTCAGCCAAAAGTATAATGTTATGTAATAGAATTATTAATAATTGTCTCCTTCAAACTAGTGTTACAAAACTGTACACATTAATCAATTGCAGAATCTTAATTAAATGTAATTACATATAAGCACAACATATGAGTATTTTACAACAGACTGTTTCTATAAAACACATTAAAAAATTTTAAAAATAATTCTGCATTGATCCAAGCCTTGCTGTGTGTGTACATATATATATATATATATATATATATATATGTGTGTGTGTGTGTGTGTATGTATGTATGTATGTGTATATATATATATGTAGGTATGTATGTATGCACTTTATATAAGTTATAAATGAATTTTTCTAATATTTTATATGTCCTATTGGTCACTGAAAATCTGATATTTATTTCCCAGATTTCTAAAATGTATAAAATGCATTCACATTGCAAACTTTTAAAGTAATGCTTATGGAGTATATATTAGTTTTATAAAAGTTCTTATGAAATTGTTTAAAGAAGCTTAAGGTTCCTTAATGGGGAGAGGATTTTTCCTCCTTGTTCCCGTTCCCTCTCTGCCAGTTCTGCTTATTTTATTTGTCTAGGCGCTTCTAGGATTCTGCTATAGGTTGAGCAGGATAAAATCGACGCCGAACTTGTGCATTGGGGCCTTTTGGACCTGGTGTAGTAAAACCTACACCAGGGGGATATAAGAAATATAACAACAACATATATATAAGTGCCCGTTACTTTAAAAAAAATATTTTATATTTTTGCCTTTTATTTGTCATATGTATTGTCATATATATGTCAATTTTATATTTATCAAGAAATACATTATTTTCTGATATTTATTCTCCATTATTTTTTATCAAAAATTAAATAGGATTTGATTTTTGATAAATGAATTTAAAATTTGATAGATAAATTTGTCTAGGATTTGAGACCCATTTAGAATTCGATCTGGGACCCTTAAATCCTAAAAAAGCTGCGAGTTTTTGAGGTTTGATACTCAGCTCATCTGTAGAAAACTATATTCTTAATTGTAATGCATTCTTTAAACGCGTGGTTTGTTGGTCAGTAGTTCATTTACGATTATTAATGTGAGATAACGATCGGTGTTCATATGATTTGGTGAATATTCATTTTTTAATGATAATGATTGCATTTTGAGAAAACTTTATTTTAGAACATGCGATTGAGACCTAGTCATTTCGTAAAAATACTTTTTTCAGTCCATCACAATGAAATTTTTTTTAATCCAAGATTCTGTTTACAGGTATAATTTTGTCTTATTTTTGATGTCATGCATGCGTCCAATATTATAATACTCAATTTTTTCAGCAATTAACTTGAAAACACTGGTCGGATTGTAAAATGCGCCTTTCTGGAAAGCGGAAAGTTACATGTTCTATACCGCCCATGAAAAATATTGCAAATTTTATTTCAAGAGTTCAATTTAACACTAATAAATTTGACTGGGGAGATAATTAAAATACACCAATCGCCCACACACATACAAAAACAAGACACAAAAATATATAGATTTATTATTAGATTCATTGTAATTATAAGGGAGGGTAAATTTATTTTACAAATAAATAAAATTAAAGATAATTAAAAAAATTATCGAATTACAGAATCGCGTAATATATATATATATGTATATATATATATTTTATATATATATATATTTATATATATATATATTTATATATATATATATATATATATATATATATATATATATATATATATATATATATATATATATATATATATATATATATATATATATATATATATATATATATATATATATATATATATATATATATATATATATATATAGTATATACATTTTTATTAATCCCTCTTTTACAAAAAATACGATTTCATAAACTAATGGTGGTTTCTAATATGGTTTCATAGATGAATAATTTTAATTCCCATTTACGAACTAAATTTTTAGAAATTTCATTTTTTAAAGTCTTTATATGTGCCTCTGTCATTTTATTTTTTATTTTTTTAAATTATTATGTTGTTTTTTTTTATTCCAATTGAGATTATGATTACGCCATTTTATTGCAATTTGCAATTCTCATATTTTCATTGCTTTAAAATATCCAAGACGTTAGATAACGTTTCATCTACGTCACATCGTATTGAGACGGCGTCCTAAATCCAACTTGTTGACGAATTGGCTGACTGCCTTCAAATCGCATTCTTTGAGCTGCAGCAAACAAGGCGAAGTTCACCATTGAATGTCTGAGTGTCGTCAGCGAAGGAAAAATCCATTCATGATTTTTACAGTAAAAGAAGTATTTTTTAATTATATTTTTTCCGTTTGTTAAAGTTTTCAAAATCATGAAAATTATCAGTTGTTCTAAACAATTAGTTTTCAAATCTTTAAATCTTTGGTGATATTGCTTCCAAAATTGAACACGTTAAAAAAGAACAGAAGAAACAGTAAAATGAAAAAGACAAGAAAAAACACTATTTGGGTTTAGTTTAAACCGCTAAGGATGATATTTATATGCATTTTGTTTATTTCTTTATTCATTTTAGAAAACTGGATTGACGTTTCCATTAAATATTCGTAATCCCTTCGATTTATGGATAATTAATTGCATTGCTGATTTGGGGAACCCGTATTTTTTAAGTCATTCGTGTTGAATTTTTTCCTTAGATTCTAATAAACGTCTTACAGTCCATTTATTAGACTATATTCAATAGTTTCAAGTGTAAATATCGTAAGTTACTTTATCAAAAAATGGCTTAAAACCGCCTCCTGGAATTGACGTTCCAAGAGCAGTGAATTCGTCAATCTATGCTGCAAGCGATGTTGCGGAAAAAACGATATACAGGTCAATCAGGCACTTAGGTTTTATTACCACTGTAGCTGAGGAAAGCTAAGAACATTTACTTAGTGAAGATGAGTTTTCATCCATGAATTTCAAACCAACAACCAATCAACAACAACCTAAAATCTCAGGATTTTTTGAATGGGGATTTAGGTAATTTGTACATAAGAATATAACATATGAGAGAATGGAAAAGGAACTTCCAGGTATGTCATACTGTAATGCAATGACGCAATACGGTGACGGCTGCAAGACAAACAGATGACTGTTTAACAAGATTGAGGTACTTTTTTTAAGACAAACAACAGTGAAATGCTTAACTACATCGAGAAAAATGGGACAACATATTACAGTAATTATTCCCTCTTCCCCATAACACGGTTTATCAGTTACCAGTTTTAGGAAAACGTCTTGTACGAGAATTCCTCGTAAAGCGTATTCGTATCACCTCGTATAACGTATTACGTAAAGATAATTCACATTTAACTTTTCTATTTAAAAGAGGTTTAAATTGAATATTAAGGAAAAACCATGTCATGAAAGAGAATTGTGTGAGCTTTATTGTTGCTGTCGTGTGCCACTAGGTTGACCTTATGGGGTGCACTGTTCCACTTTTCCAACTGAACCCTATTTTGGTGTGGATTCTGACTTCCTCAGTACACACGTGGCATAAGTACCCGTTTATAGGGTAGGCAACCATTCACACAAGGAAAGGACAAAGACAGGATAGATAGAGAGAGAAAGTACATCCATGCCCGAACCGGAATTCGAATCCAGGACCTCCTTATCCGCAGTCAAGCACGCTAACCACTAGACAAGTTTGGTTGCTGCGCTTTATCAAAAATTAAATTATAAGAGCACTTTAAATAAAAATCTTATACTAAATTAAACTTAATGTTATTAAAAAACAGCTCATTTCAAATAAATCAAATCTTTCCAAAATAGTTTTATGACAAGTTTATTCGTTGTAGGAGAGCTATTTGAAATTAAGTTTCACCACAACAACTTTTTTTAGCAGAATGTTCAAATATCAATAATATAATTTAATGTAATTTTATAAGAACACAATTGACACAATGTGCAAACTTAAGCGAAATTGGTTGAGAACGGTACAAATCATTATGAATTTTGCAATAATGAAATATATAACGTAGGTAATCAACGCATTGTATGGGGTAAATGCGTGTTATACGACGGACATGAAATCGAGTCTTATGAAAACGCGTTATAACAGTACCGTGTTAAAGAGGGAGGGGATTGCTATATTAAAAAATGATATTTTTTCTTGATTTTTTTGTGAATAAAATGATAGAAATTGTTGTTTTTAAGTATGAATTTCGTTTTTACTTGTTTCTTATATAATGGATACCAAATACTTTTTTTCTTAAAGTATTTTATTTATAAATAGAAAACACTTTGGAAGAAAAAATTATTTTTAAGATGGATCTCTTATTTTTCTATTATACCAACTTCCGACTTTAAGAAGCAGTTTTGCAGATAATCATTAAAATGAAGACTGAAAAAATCGAAACATTCAATATAAATATGAGTTTCAGCTCTTTATAATCCCATTGGGAACTTAATTATCATACTTGAGATTCACATTTTTTACAAATTTATGGATTCATTTCGAAAAGTCGCTCAAAATGTTTTATTTCTTTGCTCTGAAAGCTTCTTTATAAATTGAAATCTATGATTGAATTCCAACATCACGGATATTTGGTTGTTTATTGTGTGTGTGTAGAAAATTAAATATCAATCAAATACTAAATTAATTAGAAACATAAAATATTTTATAAATTTTTTATATATTATAAAATAAAAAATAAAGTCACTAGAATTACTAAAATAAGAAAATATGTCTAAAAATTAGAAAAAACGTTATTTTGATAAGAATTGTTTTAATTATTAAATTAAGGATAGAATGAGTGAATGAATGAATAAATGAATATATATATATATATATATATATATATATATATATATATATATATATATATATATATATATATAGTCTTACCATTTATGTAAAAATATTAGTCCAACAATAGTTAACTTGTAATTTATGACGTTAATTATTTGACTAATTCTATTGATTCTTTCTATTTTTATTCTTATGCCCTTATTTTATCATAATTTATGTCTACATAATTATGATTAAACTGGATTTAACCGGCTATTATCGAGTAACCACAGAAATAAAACTAAGATTTAAAGAAAAAAGTCATAGTATACATATACGTAATACTTAAATTTATGGATAAGAGCATAGCATTATGTTTTCAAAAATTGAAAACAGTTTTAACATTTGAGAAAGAGGAAATACCGTACCAAACAAATTTAATGTTTTTTAGCTTACATTCAAAATCAAAACAAACTTATTGAGAAATCTAAAATTAAATAATATGGACAGTTCGGAAATTGCTTCGCCGAGTTAACAATGGAAGGGCTGTCGCACTAATCTTGTGTTCAAAAATTCCTTCCTCGAGTATGGATGTTTATGATGACTGATTTCAAAAATCAGTCTTAAGCTGTATATCCTTGCATTGTTAACTACCGTGGGTAAAAAATGGTTTTATTACAGCAAAAATCAAACAGAAATAATTTCTAGATATTCCATAGAAAATTAAAGTTGCATTTCGATTAGAGAAAATTTATTTATAAAATAAATATTTTATCAATCATATATATATGTATATATATATATAGTCGGGTCTGTTCTTTTAAAAGCGCGTCATTCGAATGATTTATCTTCCACATTGACTTAAAAAATTATTATTAATTCATTAGACAGGAAAGATCACTGAAAATGAGTCAATTTACCAAAAGTTTACGGAAATAATTTCGCTTTAAGGAAGAGCTGTTGCTAACGGATTTGATCTCTTAGCAAAGTTTATCATGCAAAGAATGTTCATGGTAAAATGAAAGTTGATCTAAGACATCATGAATCATATTTAAGATACGATTCTGCTCTTTTCCACTCTTAAGAAAATAGAAAAACGATAGGAGCAGAAAAATATTAAGTTTCTGCAGTCACCTATAAAGGCCTCTTTCTCAAGATGTTTTACGTACTGTGTCAATGACAGCACAGAGTATTTTTCTGAATGACATCTTTCATTCCGTTACCATAGTAACATACAACTTCGGTTTTTCATGAAGTCCTCGACCTTCGAGTAAAATGCGGAAATTTTCTTGGACGTTTATTTGTAGCATTTGGTTTGACATTTTTGGAAACTTATCTGAAATATATATATATATATACAAATTATATATATATATACATATATACATATATATATATATATATATATATATATATATATATATATATATATATATATATATATATATATATATATATATATATATATATATTTATATATTGAACGGTAAGCACAGTGTACTTAGCTACTTTAAAATAGGGCTGATATAGTTAATCACTAGATTTGTTAGTAGCGTCATCTTTTAATATCCATTACAAAATATCTATCGTAGAATTTAAGTTGCCTCTTGTAGATAATGTAACTTTTATTAAAATAATTGAAGATTTTTTATCTGACTAAAATATATCTGTATTCAATTTCGAAAAAAATTTAAATTTTAATGCATCGATTTTATGCTATGCAAAATTTTTATGGACTTATTTAAATTAATAGTACTTTCTATTGATTTCATATCAATGGTGGTTTATAATCACATAACAGTGATTTATAATGTTTTGGATCCTTTATTTATTTTTTATTAAAAGTTCAAAAGTTTGCTATTTTTTTTTTAATTTTGTAAATTGCTTTTTTAGCTAAAGCTACCAGGAGTAAAGTTCTCTTTTACCCAAAATCAATAATGGAAGGTGAAATGACAAAAATAGAAAATTTGTTAACCTGCATTGAGTTTTTGAAAATATGTTTTCAATAAATTCGGTAGTTGAAAACAAATATTCTTATACATACCGGAAGAAGCTGGCATCGATTTTTGCAATAAATCCCTGGTTATCAATGTAATGCCTAGAATTCTTATTATTCAAAAAGAAGTTTTTTTTTCTTTATTGAAAGTACTTGTTCGAAGTTTATTTTGTTCTACCATTCTTACATTTTCATTAAAATTTACGTTGACTTGCGTTGTTTACTTTAAAAAGAAGTGTAGGTAGGTATTTAATTTTATTCACATTATATTATTCACTGGATTCACTCTTGATCACCTACAATTTTACTATCTTTTTTTGATTATTAAAAAAATAAAAAATATGGTATACGGTGTTTCTTTTTCAAATATGTTTTTGTGATTGATTACGTTTCCGAGAAAATTTTCTTAACTATATTTTATATAAAAAAAATAAAATTATCTATTTACAAAAAATAGAACAGGAAAAAATATATGAAATAAAAAAATCAGAGAGAAATTCAAAAATATATCTAAATCATAAGAAAATTAATTTTCTAAAATGCAGGCGAATATTGTAATGTGGAAAACAAAACCATTTTTGCACTGCTTTTAAAAAAGTTATTCTACTGTCTTTATTTCTTTTAGTATTCTAATATGCGAATTTACTCTCCTATGTTCTATCATTTATGTTATTTATATATACTTGATATCTCATTAGTATTTTATTACATAACCGTAGCTGGCCAACTTGTCTTGTGGTCAGCATGCCTGACTACAGAGGTTCTGGGTTCGAATCCGGTTCAGGCATGGATGTACTTTCTCTCTCTATCTATCATGTAATTGTCCTTTCCTTGTGTGAATGAGGTGTGAAGGGTTGTTTACCCTATAAACGGGTCCCTATGGCATGTGTGTGTACTGAAGAAGTCGGACTTCACACCAAATACGGTTGGAAAAGTGGAGCAGCGCACCCCTATTTGCCAGCCTAGTTGGCACACGAGAACAACAACAACATTACATAACCGTAACAAATTATTGGGGATGAAGTGTCGTGGTAAATAGCGTATATCGATGTCAAAATGGAGCCGAATTCACCAAAGCTGTAACGTTAAAGAAAATTAAACCTGAGATATCCTGGTGGTTTGTATTTTCCTGTTCTATGTGTTCTATGGTAGCCTGGTCCAAATCGTTCTCATAGTCGGAAGGCAATGTCTTCGAATCTTAACTGAAGATCCACCGTGCTAACAAAATTAGTTTGATGCACATTAAATAGGTCATGATTGCAATATCCTCCATATGAAATGATACATCTGGAGGTGGTAAGTCAAGTATTGGGGTCTTCTGTTTGTCTCTTCCCTTTCAAAATTACGAAGACTTCGACCCGATAGTTTCACCCAATGTTAGGTTCCAGCATTGAGCTAGGCACATATATTGTGACGCAGTCGATACCCGGACTTTAGCTTAAGGTTTGCGGGTTTGAAGTACTCAGCAACGCTAACTGACTCGTAATTTTAAACCGCGGTCAGATGACGAGGTCACACCGGAGCTGGTATCCTCTTTTCTCCATTCACGCCACACTAGTAGAAGAACTTGGACAACTCACGTTGGTGTGGACACGTACTAATCCACAAGCTCCAGCAACCCAGTGAAGGAGAATATGGTCACACTTCAAATGACAGTTTGTGGTTAATGATGCTTCACTTTGCTGTTCTCAACGGGAAGCTGCGTGAAGCTACTGAGTCACTGGAACTGTGGTATAGGGAAGACATGCCGCTGCCCACTAAAGAAAGGTATTATTCTAATTACAACATGATTCAAAAATTGAATTCTATTCAGTATAAGTATTCTTATCTTAGTAAAGTTTTAACTTAGTGAAAAGTAATAATAAAATTGAGCTTTTCTGAATGGAAAAGCTACAGATTCGATTTTCATCAGCAGGAAATACAAAATTTTGTATTTCCACATCGTACTTCTTGCGGTAGTAAATGATATGAAAATTTCAGAATTTCATTTTTCTTTGGAGTACTTGTGGGTTGACCGTGGCATAATGGTACAACCATGATTTTCAGAACTTTCTCGATTACTTTACTTGGTGCATCATAATACCACTCATTATCTTTGAAAATTTCTCCAAGAAAGTATAAAATATATATACCTGGATTATTTATAAAAAAAAAAGTCTTAAATATATATAGCAGTTTCCTACTTAGGCTGCCTATATCTTGCGATTCACAAATGCATTGTGAAAAGTAGGAAAGCTTCATAACATTCTTAGGCTGTTTGGATATTTACTATCTTGAGTTAATAAGCTTGGTAAGAATCATAGTAACTTTCTGAAAACAATTGATTTTCACAAAATTAAGGTTTAATGTGACTCAATGATAAGCGAACATCGTATCTTGGTCTTGATGAAAATCTTTACGTTAAGTCTTAACTATCACTGAACAATTAGGAATAGTGTTGACATTTTTATTTTCTGTAAATAGTTAAATGGGTTGGTCAGTTTCGAATTTTCCGACTTCTCCATCTTATGAATACGTAAATATGGCGTTACAATGTAAATTTCTTTTGGAAATATAAGTTGTAGTTACAACAAAAATGTCTTCATAATAGTCTTGTGCTCTTTAGTCTCTTTCATTATTCGGTGTTTAAATTTAACAATATCATATGTAAAAAAATATTAATTATTACGGCAATACAAGACAATTGACCGAATTTTAGTAAAAAATTTAAACTAGGAAGTTTGGTTTCTTAATCGCTCAACTCTTACTTTTGGATCACAAGGGCTAATTATACCAGGACCGATTCAAAATGGATTCCAAACTACGAAGTGTGGTTCAAACCCGCGTACTGTTGTACTAAAGGAAACAGCGCAGAGCTAACCATTCAGCTGTAAGCTCTTCAAAAACTTCATGGAAAAAAACTATTGTTTATTTATATAAATGAGCTCTCAACTGTTAGTTAAAGATACATGAAATTAATGAGTTTATACCCTTTCCCAAGATTAAAAGAATATAAGAATATCGTATCTTTAATAAATGATAATGAATAAAATTTTAAGGGCCTATAAATTTTTATTAATACTCAGCAGTAGTAATCTTGATACAAAACAGTTATTACAAACAGTTATTTTTTTTTTATAGTGATTACTTTAATACCGTAATTGGTGCTTACGTACTGTCTCCTCAACAATTTTCGCCAAAAAACATTTTTTTCCAATGGTCGGGGTATATCGGGATGTATTGTCCCCTTATAAGCAAGGAATCGGCCAGAAACAGCGACCTCTTTGCCCGGGTCGTTGCCCCGGGTGCACCACAGGGGGTGGGCCACCATCTTACCTCACACATGCCATAGAGACCCGTTTATAGGGTAGGCACCATTCATATCTCATTCACACACAAGGAAAGGACAAACACAAGATAGAGAAAGTACAGCCATGCCTGAACCGGTATTCGAACCCAGGACCTTTCTATCAGTAGTCAGGCACGCTGACCACTAGACAACTTTGCCGGCCGCCCAAAAACATATCGTTGAATGGTAACTTTAATAGTTTTTTTAGAAGTGAAGAGAAAACACACAGTAATTTATAGCCTTATTGAAATAATAGATAAAATTTATTTTTAATTGATATAGAGTTAAATTTTAATACTTGGCAAGCATGTTTTGCGGATATAATCGACGGGATAATGCATCTGTACACTACAGTTTTGTTTAGCACTATTTGATGTAGAAAATAAAAAAATAATAATAAAACGATTAAACATTTTAAAAAATCTCGTCGAATCTTATTTAAAAGCGATTAAAAGTTAAAAGCTTTTAAAACTCATTTTGGCGACAAGATGACAAATGCGATGTTTTGGCGGCAAATACAAAAAAATGAAATAAATGTTTTATTTTTTTAATTTTATTAGTTTATTTTTTTAGTGTGAGAAATAATAAACGACGATAAACTTCAAGCGATAAATTGGTCATTATAAAATAATCAAATTAATAAATCGTTTTTTTCATACTTTATTTCAAAAAGTTGCTCGGTTCAAAATAGAATTACAACACGTTCTCTTCATTAATATTCACACAATTCCATTGCGACACCAATTAGACGCTCTTTGCCATTAGGCCATGAGAAAGTTTATCGCGCCGTGGAATTGTTTTTAATTAAATAATAACAAACACCAGCCGCTGAGAAGATGCATCTGAAAATTATGCGAAACAAAAATGTTAGCGAGTTCAATCCTCTTTCTTTGTAAGCAAATTTTGTAAATTGACAGGCAAAGAGCGTATGGACACGTCTGCGTCAGCAGCGCGACGCGTGGGAATAAAGTGAAGCGCCTCTTGGTCTGGAATTTAAAAATTCGCCGTTATAAATGCATTTGATTATTCATTCATATATTTACATATAGCAGCACATATAGCCGTGTGATAATAATGGCCTAATTCTTGCAAAATACCCATAGTGCCCATTAGCAGTCTACATGCATTTACAAATACCAAAAAACTGGTGCTATATGAATTAGTAAAAATTAATATATTTCATATTAATGAATATTTAATTATATTCCTTAACTGTATTAGATGTTTTATTAAAAAACAAAAATCTCATTTTTGTAATAAATAAAAAGTTGTGAAAAAAATAATGCCAGAAAAAATATGGTATACTTAAAAAAGTAATGATTATATATATAATAATGAATAAATAATATAATGTTCATGTTATAATATTTATATTAATTAGGATATTTTTAAGCACATTCAACAGTTTTTAGATTTTTGAATAAAGTTTTTTTCCCTTTTTTTCCTTTATTTTATTATTTTAATCTCAGGCTCCTCCATTCTTTAATCAATATACTCTTTTAATAAATGTTTGCTTCAATCTTATATATTTTCAAATTTTAACCTGTCGTTCTCTCCACATTTATTATTTTGAGTTTAAATTTGACTCTAGATCTGCTTTTTTTTTTCAAAAATATATTGGGTTAGAGAAAACTGTGTTTTGGGTCTTAATCTTGAAAGAAAAACAAGGCTATTTTCACAGTTCAAATTTTAAGATGGTATTTTCAAATTTTTCTTGAAAATATTTAAATGAAAAACAGTATATTCATAATGACATCAATAAATGACAATCTACCAAGTTATTTGACTCACAGAGTGACACTTTTCCACCACTTTGCTTTACTACTCTAATTTAGTAGTTTTGATTGTCTTTCCTTTTGTGCAATCGTATATCACTTGGAACCAAAGACGTTGAAATTACTTCATTTAGAGAACTAAAGCATCGCACTCTAATAGGTATTCGAAATTATTTAGAATTTGCTTATTTTTTTTTATATTTTGCAGTTATAAAAAATTTTCTCCCAGAAGAATGTTTGCAATCCAGTCAACATAATTACTCATATTTTTTTTCAATTTGAATTTCCCCTGAAACTCAAATGGTTTCATTGGAAATTCAAATAGAAAAATAATTATTGAATTCTCTGTTGACATTTTAATAACATTCACACGAAAATCTTAAAAAAAAATTCTACAAATTTTCTGATTATAAATCTTTAGTGACATTCAGTCTGCTTATTTCTTTCTTATCTTGTTTTTGCTGTAGTTTTTTCCTTTATATAATGCATTTTATCATATATCTTACATTAGTATTTAATAAATTTACTAATCTAACTATACTTAGCAACTATTTTAATAAAAATCAATTAATTTTCGAACTTTTTTTCCACGAAGTCACTTTATTAAAGCAGAATAAAAGAATAATTATTAAACAGAATAAACGAAAGGTTTGATTTGTTCGTCGCACAACAGTCATTTTTTGCACACGAGGGCTAATTAGAGCGGGACCTAAGGTTTAAAGTGGATTCCGAACTACTACAAACATCCATGCCGAAAGTGGTATTCGAACCCATGAACTGTTGAACCGAATTCAGGAGCGCTAACCGTTCGGCTGCCAGCTCGGCGAATAAACGAAAGAAAGAGAGAGAGAAAGAAAGAAGCAAATATTAAAAGATGTTGATTTATTCAATGTTACCAAAATGGAAAAAAAAGGAAATAAGATAGATAATAATTTATAACATCAGTTTATTCAAAAATATATTGCAATATGATTGCTATTTTCTTTAATGGCTTGCATTTTTATTTTTTATAAAAAAAATAATTCCCACTTTTTTATAAAAAAATCTTTTTAGTTTTACTAAAAATAACATACTGTGAAAAATTAATGGTAATAAGATCTATAATCATTTCCAAATGTCATTCTATTTCTATAAATTTTCAAAGTTTACAAACAATTTTGAGCGCCATTACATATGAAAAGGCATGAAATAAAGAAAATTAAATTTTAATTTATTGGAAATGTGCATATCATTACTCAAGCCCATTTCTGTGATAAATATAAATCTAATAACTTTGTAAAATTATCCATTTTTATTTTTATTGATCGTCACTAATTACTAACAGCTGAAAATACTAAATTATTTTCATTTTCCTAACATTTAGAACAAATTACTTCTGCCAACAATGTTAGAAAATTATACAGTTATATGAACGTAGATTTAAAATTATGCATTGCACGCATATCATTATAGATACATCATGTTTTAATGACAAAATGTTTTTCAAGATAAATTTCAGTAAATCAGCGATGGCAATGTATATAATGACTCTTTTTAGTTCATATGCTTCGGAAATTTTTAGAAATCATATTGAAACTTCATATTGAATGTGGATACGATTTCTAAAAATTTCTCACAATATGACCACGTGTTTTTATTTATATATATAAAACCCAAGCTTTTCTCAATAATTTAGATTAATTTCTTATAATGATGAAAATGTAAATTGGCTTCGAAAAATATATTACAAAAGTAAGTAGAAATATTTTAAAACAAATTTATATATTAAGTTATTGTCAGCATAAGGCGGGAGAAATACGATTATTTTTATACTCACAAAAATTTTTAAGCAAACTATAATGTGTTAAGATATTTAAAGCTTTTATTTCTTGTTATTCCATTTTTGTGGTATTAAATGGTACACTTTTAATACTTGTTTACCATTTATTTCTTATTATTCATTACTATTTAATACTTGTTTACCATATATGTTGATTTTTAAAATAGCTTGTGGAAATAATTTATAGAAAATTAAATATGGGGATGTAACAAAAGTTTTCCGCCACCATATCGTCTGCGTAAACAGTTTACATTGGTGTGTTCTTTAATATTTTGTCAGACGATTTTTGATACATTAATAAAGTTTTGCTCTAAAACACTGTGCTTTGAGATCTGTAAAAACATATCGTTAACATTAAGCACAAGGTGACTGAAATGGAATTATCGAGCCACCAGATTAGAACTATCATCTATTTCCAGTTTTGCTGCAAAAAAATCTCAGCAGCAGAATGTCACCGAATCCTGTGTATAGTTTTAAGTGATATTACTGTTTCACAGGACATTGAAGGTTTAACATCAAAAATTCAAAAACAAGGACTGTGACATTCAAGAGTCCGAGCAATCTGACTGTTGTTGATGAGGTCCGCCTGCAAGAATTCGAGGGAAATAAATCAGTATTCAACTACTTAAGAATACTAAGGACTTAGACGTCAATGCTACGTCCATTAGTCGTGCTATGCATCGCATAAACTTGCCGTAATACTTAATTTTCAAGATTATCTTAACAACTTAATTTGCAAGCAGAATCAAGTAGATAAGAATAGACTTGCTAAACCAAATACTAACTAGCTTGAATATCAATACAAGGAAAATATTCCAGACAAGACCATCATTTCTGTTGACAAATGGTTTACTTCAAAATCACAAGCCGAAAACGAGGTTGGTCTACGCCCGATAATCCCATCGGTAACGTCACAAACCATAATTTGACAAGCAAAAAGACCATACTTTGTATCTGGTTCAATTGCAGTAGAGATAAAGAATATCTGAAACAAGGTGAAACCATCCACAATAAGGAGTACATCGAGATGCTATTTCGTGTTGAGTCTGGTATCAAATCCAAAAGCTGAACTGAGTTCCGGCGCCAGAGGATATTTTTCCATCAAGATAATGCAAGACTACATATGCCTGCATTCACTTGCTGGATTTTGTATGGGTCGAAGGGGATTTTTTGCTTAACCAATTATAGAACCCCGACATCACTTCTTCTGATTTTACCTTTCTTAAGACCTGTCTTCACATATTGCTGATATAATCTTTGACTCTACATAGGACGTTTGCAATGAGAATGATCTGGTTTTGAACTCGTAGTCTTCACGTTTCTGGGCAGAAGGCTTGAAAAAAACTACTAAAACGTTTTCAAAAAAACATAAATTTGAGTAGTGATTACTACTCTCATTAAAGATACTACTTCCATGATTTTTTTTTCTTAAGTTATTAAAAAAAATTTTGGTGAAAATATTTCTATACAACCCAATATTTTTCATTAAAATGAGAGCAAATCACTTTTAAATATTGCTGAATTATAAAATTTATCAAATTCAATATGTGATAAAACAGTACAACATGTGATAAAATATTTTAAAGAAAAAAAATCCCATCGTAAACAAGGAAAAGAATGATCAAAAAAGCATGACAAAAGATATATAATCAGAAAAATTGCAAAAAGAGTTTACATTTGAGTGAAATAAATATTTTACCGAAAAATCACGGCGAAAAAAATTTCAATTTCACTCAAAATATTCAACAAGTGGTTGTGCTATAGTCATTCTGAATGAAGAAAACTTTTAGTGAGTGCAAAAAAATAGCAATTTGTGTTTTAGCAAAATGAATACAAAATAAGCCTAAATTAGAATGATGTTTTAATTGTCATAGATGTAATTTTATTATTTTTAGTTCCGAATGAGAAGGGGGAAAATGAAATAAATTGCATGGAGAACATTTTTAAATACATTTTATGAAAATATAAAGTTTACATTTCAAATAAAGCATTGTTTTTATAAAAAGCAATTAGGGGTAATGTTAAATAATTAATATGCAATATTAATTTTTTTAATACTATTATTCACTATTCCATCTTTCAATTCATAAATGCATGGATGCTTAAACGAGTTATTGTATATTCATACATGAATATCATCCAAATAGAATAAAGAATGTTTTTAATAAATTTAATAAAAAAGTATACAAAATATTGGTAAAAGTGGAATTTTATTTACTTGAAACTTTCTTTTTTCTTCTACACTTATAAATATCCCTATATTTAAGCATTTTTGTTCTACAGTGGTGTGGTTGGTTAGGGCGTCTTTCTCATTTCTGGAAGGTACTGGTTTTGAATCTCAGCCTAACCAAGGATCCATCGTGTTCGCTAATGGCGGCTGGAGCACAATAAATATGTCACGGTCGCAATGTCTTCCAGGTGAAATGATACCTCAAGGGGTGGCAGATCAAATCTAAGGTTATTTTGCTTGATCCCTAATTCTAAATTATGAAGACCCACCCATAGTCTAGGTCATGACGACACATCTACTGTGTGGCCCTCTGTATAAAATGTCATCAGTATCACCCCTTGTATTGCTGAAAAGGTAAAACTTCTACTAGCCGGGGGGAGGGGGGTAAATATAAATATATTATGACTTTGCGTAATGACCGAAAGCTGTTGTAATGTACTATGGCATCCATTATGCGAATTGCCATCTGAGAGGACTTTTTATAGGCAGTGAGAAGTTTTCATATGTCTCAAAGAAGGAAATTCTGAAAACTCTCAAGCAACCGCCCTTATTAACGTGCACGCAGGTGACGTATGCATAACATCCATCTCCCGTTGCTTAATAGTGTCAGTATTCTAGACCTGATACTGTCGATACATCTGGTCATGAGCTTCACACCTCTAATGTTATACACCTCGTTCGCTAATTCATTAGTTAAGTGTAGTCAGTGAGTTCACCTGCTTTTCATCACTTCATAAACATTTCTTGTCCAGAAATTTCTTTAACTTCGGTAAAAATTAAACTTTGTTACGAGGAAGGTGAACTGTAATATTTTTTTAAAACTTACCTGTAATATGGATAGGTTAAAATTAAAATTATTTCTACTCTGAGTCCATAGACCCTATATATATATATATATATATATATATATATATATATATATATATATATATATATATATATATATATATATATATATATATATATATTGTAAAATGAAATCCAATGTATCAAATATCTCAGAAGCTTTTATTAAAAAGTATATTCTCAGAATTCCCTTCGAAACAAGGTGAAATTTTCATAAATTCAATGATTATAATCAAAAATTTCTTTCCAGTGAGCTTTCTACGTGAGAAACTTCATCCTCTTTCTAGATTTATTACATTGTTTGGTTGCATTAAAAGTGATTTTTTCTATTTATGGTTATTATAAGAAAACAACAAATAAAGAAATTTATAAAAAGTTCTAATATTTCACACACCATAAAAATGCTTGTTTGTTTCGTTACAGTTGAGATCCTGAGTACTCCACTTTATTAAGATTCTAATTGGTTAAAACATCCATGACGTGTGATACCGTTTTCATCCACGTCACATCATATAAAAGTGGCGTTGAAAATCCGACTTGTTGATGAATTTGTTGCCTGCCCTCAAATCACATTCTTCGAGTGGCAGCAAACAAGGTGAAGTTCACCATCGAATATCTGAGAATAGTGTTGAAGTTCATTTTGTTAATATAACGATTTCTTATATAAGAACCAAATCATTGTTGAGAAACCGCTTTCTATTGATTCAAACCATTAACATATGGACAATAAAAAAGCAGAAAATGCAAAATGAAAAAGACGTAACAAAACACCCACTTTATGATTAGTTTAAATCGGGAAGTAAGATTTAAATTTAAAAAAATTTCATTCATTAACAGAATTTTAAATTAATAATTGTAATATTTGCGTTAACCATCTTTTTTTTAATCTTAATACTATTGCCTTGCTTACGCCAACATTAAAAATTTTCCTTTAATTAATATTGCTGAAATAGTAAAAAGCAAATTTGTAAAATATAGATTCAAAAATTTCGTTGAATATCTTAAAATTGTTTATATTTTATCTTTATATTTTATTTATTTATTTTTGTTGCAAAATCTATTTCCTCAGATTTTGCTACGTGAAACTTGGAATTAGATTTATGTTTGGCCAAGAGTCTTTTTTATTAGTTTTTATAAATATAAAACTTGCCAATAAAGGAAAAAGACAAAAATTGTTTTGGTCACAGATTCGTATATCTAACTGAACTGGAAAAAAATCTTAAATACAAAAAACTTATCTAAAGCCTAAGAGCCAGCGAATCGAATTTTATAAAATGATAACCAGAAAAGGAAAGATTTTTCGTTTCTGTTTACCATTTTGTGAAAGACTTATCAGAAAAGGAAAGATTTTTCTTTTGAAAAAGTCTTAGTATACAGAAATTTTTTCCGGGTATTTGTAATTTTATCGTTTTTGTAAGAAAGTAAACAAAAGTCAAGTAAAGTCATGCTTTAGAATTCTTGCTACGCAAAATACATACAAGTATGTACAATGTGTTTCAAAAAGAATCGAGATTTTTATAAAAGGCGATTTTGAAAAAAATAATAAATCGATAGAAATGTATCGTGTACTGTATTCTATTTAAAAAAAAAACATTTAAATATGATTCGTCAAAACTATTGCTTCAGATCAATCTAAATCTGTAACATGTTTTTACTTCAAACGATGATTATTTATGGTGATATAATGATGATAAACAATATTTTGCGGTTGTTTTTAAGAACTGTTATCGGCAAAGATGATTTAAGTTTTTAAAAATTTCTCATTGAATAATATAATTCTAAATTAATAATTGCAATATTTGTTAACCATTTTTTAAATCTTAATATTATTGCCTTGCTTACGTAGCATTAAAAATTTCTCTCTAATTAATATTGCTGGAATAATAAAAAGTTTTGTAAAACATGGGATCAAAAAATTTTTTTGAATTTCTTAAAATTGTTTATATTTCACCTTTTTCCTTGTTCATCACATTTTTCCAGCCAGTCAAAATCAACATCTTTGGGAACTCCTTAAAATGTTTCAAAAATTGGTGATGAAACTCTTTGATATTCCAAATAAATAAGACAAAGGCATCATTTTTATGGATACCCTTCATTTTAATTCTTCGAAAATGATCCATTTGAATTTGTGTTGATATGTAATGGTAAGTCTAATGCTTTATAAACCATTCAGTCACATTAATGTGATCACCACGTATTTTCAACGTTAAATATAGCCAATCACAGAAGGCAGGTGGCAGCACAGTGCAAATGACTTCATATAAAGAGGTCTGTGAGGGCTTCGGTACACATTGCAATTGGTGGCGTAATGCAGAAGAGAAGCGCTGTACCTGACAACTCAAAGGACATGATCATTGGCTTTTCGACAAAGGCTGGAAGCGTTTCCGAAACGTTTCCAGCGTTTAATTTAAAATTGTTCACGTGACACCGTGGTGAAAGTATACCGTACATGGTAAAATTAAGACTATCCAAAATAAAATTGTGAGAAATGTGGTGTATCGTATGTCATAGATGACACAGTCGAACGACGTCTGCGGACATGTGTATAGGCGCATGGATGTAGTACTTTTGAACAATTGACAGCTCAGATAAACCAAGGGGTTACCAACAATGTCTTCCAAGCTACTGTTCAGCAAACGATGCTTCGTCTGGACATTGGAAGAAAATGCCATGTTCATGCACCTATCTTGACTGCTGTTCATCTGTGACGAAGGCTGGAATTTGCACGCGAGAACTGCAACTGGACAATTACAGAGTGCCGATTGGTAGCGTTTTCCGATGAATCATGTTTTATGCTCCTTATGACGGAGGGACGTTGACATATACTTGAAATCTCAGAAAGCAAACACTCTGCAACCATTTATTTCTTATCTACAATCTTTGAAATAATGCATCTAAGAATCTCTACCAACTGATATTCACAATCGTTCTATAAATTTATCCTAAATTTGGATATAGAAAAAAAAATAAAAATAAAATTATAAAAATAATGAGACAAGAAAAATTTTAATTAAAAAATGGATTAATATATTGAGAAATACAAAAAGTATGAAACAAAGTAAAAACAAAAAAGTAAAAACACAAAATCTATACGTTTTCATTAAAGTATTAAATTTTTTAAAATGACAAGAATTTTATCGAAATATTTAGAATAAAAAGAAACAAATTCCGCAAAAAAAGCCTGGTTGATGTAAAATGATGAAAGGTGCAATATTAATGGGAAAATAGGCCAAGTTTAACCCCCTTTTAAAATTTATTTCCATTGTTATGTTATTTAATTTTTAAAAAAGTGAAAAAAATGTCAAATATTGTTAAAAATTACATGATAATTTCCATTTGAGTTTTATTACTGGTTATTTGTTGATTTTATTAATTATTTAATAGTTATATTAGTTGAAATTTTTGTAAAAAAATAATAATTTGTTTTCCATAACTGTCAATTTAACGCTCAAAATTTACTCCAATAATTAATTCCGTAAAGTACATAAACATAGAATAAATGTAAATAAAATCTAAAAATGATTTTAATTACTCCACTTCTCAGCATTTTGGGATATTAAAGAAAAGTAGAGGATCAATATTTAAAAATTAAATCAGTAAAAAAAAAACAATATATGAACTTTTGAATTAACTAATTGTGTGTTGAGATGTGATTAGCGTTCTAGTTCTAAACGTGTTAATCATTCTATTTTTAAGTGTTGATCCTTCTGTTTTGTGTTAATTCTTCTTCGAAACGTGTTAATCCATCTGTTTTAAGCAGCAGGTAGGGATACAGCTTATTTATAAACAAAGTTTAATTATTTCTATTTATAATTGCTATGAGATCTCTATTCATACTATTTGAAAAAAAAAAAAAGAAAGAATTAAATCTGAAGCTGCTAAATAATTTATCTAACTTAACTAGATAATTTAATCCATTTAACATATACTAATACCATTTCAAATTCCTTTTCTTGTATATTTTAATCCTTGATTAGAAAAATTTATCATTTTTCTTTTCACTAAAAATTATTATCTTAATTTCAGTTTTCTTTGTTCTACTTATCGTTCTATGATCACTTTTAGTCCATAAAAGGAGTAACTTTACGTGAATACTACGCATAAATCTATCTCGCCTGAAGTAAATATCGAACCCATGAACTATTGAGCTAAAAGTTATACCTCTGATAACTCAGCTGATAGCACAGCTTTGTTTTTTTAATGTTTCTAGTGCTACAAGGCATTTTTGGTATATTTTCAGACAGCTCTTCTACGCAGCATGGTTTTGACAATTCCATGGCAGAGGCATTGAAAATTAATTACCTGGCGCAGTCAAAAACAATAACACTGAAACAGACTATGCAGGAGTAAATAATCCATTGTTCATGCTCTGAGAGTAGAGAAGAAGGTTCCAATTCAGATACTGAATTAGTCACTTAAACATGACTCGTAATTTCAAGTCAGTTGGCTGTATTTAGCGACTTTGATCGGCAGAAATAAACAGATGAAAGAGTGTTGCAATAACCCTATCATTTCAGTCGTGTCCACTAAAAGAGGTTTGAACACATAAAAAAAATCTTGATCGCAATGCCCTCCAAGTGAAATGATATCTCTGGGAGTGGAAGGTCAAGTAGAGCGGTTTTCTGCTTTGTCTCTGCTACGAAATTACGAATACTCCACTAGCTTCTAATGTTCAACGGACAGAACTAATTAATTTTTTCTTCCAGTACTATTGAACTAAAAGTTATAATATAGATATGCTTGTATTATTAGGTGTAACACTGTTTTTCTTTAAAATACTTTGGTAACAAGTAAGTGAATATAATAATGTAATTTAAATAAGCTTTAATGCAAGGGCAACAAAAGTGAGTCAAACAGAGAATACAAATTTAATATCGCACACAAGCTAATTCTCATATGTACAGAAATTTTTCACCCAAATAAGTGAAACTTTAAATCCCGATAATGAAATGGCAGTTTACATCATGAGATAAAAGTTTTCTTACTGTGGAAGGATTTAAACTAAGAGAAAAATTTAAAATTTAAAGTAATCGAATTAAAAAATAATTTTTTTCAATTACATTCCTTAAGAATTTGTCTTTTTAATGAAAACGTTTTGTATTTTACACTAAAGATAAATATAAATAATTTCTATTAATTATACGGATTAAAATTTTGCATTAAAAGATAAAAGATAAAATCATAAAAAAAGTTCTAAAAATATGAGGCATATCAAGGTTTTGTAGCTTTAATTTTTAGTGAGTGAAAGCAATAGAATTAAAAAATAATAATTTTTTCAATTACATTCCTTAAAAGCTGGCCATTTTAATTCGAAAATTTTACTAACTTTACACTAAAAGCTTAAAATATATTATTTCTAATAATTATAAAGGTAATACAATTGTGTGAAGATTAAAATTTTACATTAAAAGATAAAAGATAAAATTATTAAAAAAATATTTTTAATATGATAAATGCCAAGGTTTTGGAGCTTGAACTTTTGGAAATCACGAGATATTACGTCATATCCACGTGAAAAACTTTTGTGTACAAAATCTTGTGAAAATAAAAAAGTACAGAAACTCTAAATGCAGCAAATCATACGAGTTTTAATCATAAAAATATAATGAATATGTTTGTAAGTAAATGAAATTTTTTTTATCAAATTACAGATAAAAAATATTTAAGTTTTTGTTAACTTATAAAAGATCTAAATTAGGGTGAAAAAAAGATAGGAATTTAGCTGAGATGATCACAAAAATATATTAATCCTCTTAATTTAAATCCTTTTAAAAATTAATTTTCTCGTTTGAAGAATTAATTATCTTAATTTATGTAACTTCAAAGAGTACAGACTTTGAAAATTGAAATTTTAAAGGGATTTAATTTTTCCCTATTTATTACTAGGAGATTAATCCCCTATTTCCCAGTAGCTAAGCAATATTGAGCTCATTATCAAGGCGATGTAAATGAAGTTTAAAAACATGAAAACAATCCCCGAAATAACAGCATTTATGATTTTTTTTTTTTTTTTTTAGAATTTTAATTCGAATGAGTTCATAGCTTGTGCCCTACGTCTCTGTATTTTCTTTTGCAATCCCCATTTTGTGTTGTCTAAATATAATCTATGAACAAACGCGATAATGGCGGCTTATGGAAGAAGCAAGGGGAAAAATCAGTGAGAAAAGCAAAACCAAAAAACAATCTGCGGTTTTCTTCATCATATTCTCGACCTTGTATCACTGGTTGCACTTAACTACCCAAAAGCAAACATTCGGCCTCCTTGGTCTCGGTTGAAAAACGAAAGACAGTTATTTGCGAAATACCACCCCGGCCAACCAATAGCCTTCAAACAAGACAATTTGAAAGAAAAAGAAATAAAAACGCGCCAATACCACATATCTGCTCTTCACCCATGATTTTTTAATAGTTTTATTCGGGGGGGTGGAAACATTTTCTCCCCTCCTTTATAGCCCTCCGGGTCAGTCAAAGTGAAGGTACGAATAAGGCTTGCTGAAAGCACCTGTGCAAGAAACGTGCCAGCTCAGTTTTCAAAGGAGACAAGTGGCGGTTGCTAATTTGGCGATAGAAATCTTTGGAAATTGTCTCTCCTCGATTGAGCATTTATATTTAAAATGACTATTCAAAATGCTAGTTTATTGTGCTAAAAAAAAAAAAAAAAAAAAAAAAAAAAGAGGAGTGAAAAATGTCAGTGTCATCTTTTCGCGAATATTTTATTTTTATTATAATAAAAAAATTATTTGAAATAAATTCAAATTTCAGTTTAAGAAGTTTAAAGCTGGTAGTGGACATTATAAATACATAATGGTTCAAACAAATCCAGGTTTGTAATTTAAGGTTAACGAGTTTGAAATATTCGCCAATTACCAGGTGACTCATAATTTTGAACCACGGTCAGGTGACAAGGCCACACTTAAGCTTACCTCTCCGCTTCCACGCCACACCAACGGAAGGTATTTGAATGTAATAAATAAACGCGGACACATTCCCATCCTGTGGAACGTGAACAACCCAGTGAGAGAAATGTAGTCACCCTCCCAATCACTGTCCACGACAATTAATGCCTTACTTTGCTGACGTTAACGAGAAGCGGCGCACTGAGCTTCTTGTATTCTGTAGTGGACAGTAGAAAATTATTGAAATACATTTTAATATCCACCATATACATTTCATCATGGGAAGAATTTTCATAGATGGTGGCACATATGCATGTATCGCAAGGGTGAAAATCTGGAAAACTTCCAAATTCTGTATCAATCCAAAAGAACATGTATGCAGGTATTAAAAGCTCAACATCCATCACCCGTTAAGCCTGGAATCGAAGCCGGAATTTTCTTTCTAAAAATCAGTGTTCTATCTTTACACCAACACTTTGTAAACACAATAGTAGACAAGCTATTGGTCTTATGTTACTATAAGACACCTTTTAAATTGCGTTCTATGGAAACATTTCATTTTTATTGGGCTGTGTTCACGGGATGCAAGGGAGGAAACTAGGAAAACTCCCAAGAAATCATTTTGACAGGCATATATACACAAGCACAATACCAGTCTCCCGTTAATCACTAGTGGCTGGTAGCAAACAAAGAGCCCTTGTATCTTGACAGCGTTATCTTGCCACTTGTTCACGATCATCCCAAGTAGTTACATAAAGAGAGATTAGGCTTGCTGTAATCCCATGAATAAAGCCGTAATTCTCCAGACCAAAAGACTGCGAGTTATATCACTGAACCATCATAGACAAAGGTGTATTAACAGCATTTCTAAGAACCGATGAGGATGCATCAGCATGCTTATCCGGTTAAGCTGCGATTCGAACTCTCTACCTTCCGATAATGAGAACGACACCCTAACTAACAACTACATCCAAATGTTTCTAAGGACTGTGGTAATCTAGTGACGAGAGCATCGGTCTTCCGTCTGGAAGGGCAGTGTTCGATTCCCAATGCCGCTTAAGACCCACCAAGTACATGTGATATACGTTCTCGTTAAATCTGTGGTATCAAAAATCCTGTGGATGGTTGTTGAGCAGCTACCATGGGTGTAATGATCTAGTGAAAATTTCCTCCTCTCCAGATCGAAGTCAAAATTGAGGGAGTAAATCTTCTGGTGGTGCCATCTATCGGAGGAGTCTTATATTAAAAATGTACTTTCACTTTCGTGGTGCCCTGGTAAAACGAAAGACGCTCCCTACTGACTTAAATTTGCATAGCTTATGGCATAGCGAGCTTGGCTTGTCCAAGTATCTTAAGTAACAACAACATAACAACATTTCTAACCACATAATTTAACTTTTTTTTGTAATTAAAAAGCGCTAAAAATGCCAGCTCAAGTATAAGACCCTTAACTATAGATTGTAGTTTTATTTGCCATAATATATATTAAACTCCATATACTAATATTTGAAATTATTTTGGTAAAATTGGCTGAAAAGGTATTTTTCAATGCATTCCTTTATCTACATTAAGCATAGTATTTTGTGTAATTTTGGCAGACTGGTTGGTTTGTTTGAAGCTCAATTACTATATTTTGTACACGAGGACTGATTACACAGGGACCTCTGGTTTTAAAGTGCATTCCGGACCACAACAAACATCAAAGCTCAATGTGAGGTTTGAACCCTCGAAATGTTTAACCGAAAGCAAGAGCTTGGCAGACGGGAAAAGTGTTAAACATTACCATTATATGTTGTTGGTGGAAATGTTCTATTCTATGCATCATGACTTAAAAATTCCCTCGTTTTTCAATCAGTAGGGATTATTTTCCCTACTGACGAATAAGCAAAGATTTGTAATAAGATAAATAACAAAAATTTTTGCTTGTATTTTTTTATATCATCAAACCACGCTTGTGTGTATTTTTTAAATTTTATTCATGTAAATACTATAGAATTCATTAAAAACTTAATTTAATTCTTAAAAATTTTTCTGTTTAGTCATTCAATCAAAACAAGTAAAAAAAAAGCTTCCTTTATAATGTTATTAGATATTTTCACAATGAGGAGAAGAAAACTGAAGATGGAAAACGTAGCGGTTGTTTACTTGTTTACAATACGTTCCAGAAGAGATTTTGAGGCCTACGAAAATTGAATACATAAATAGAGAAATATTTTTTTTATCATAAGTCTATACTCATATCCAATTCTAATTTCTTTTTCTTCTTATTTCTGTATACAAACGATTAATACTAATTCATTAAGAATTATTGTTCACATTTCACAAGGTGAATCATAACTTAGTTTATTTACAATTTCTCTCTAGAAAGTAAAAAGACAATTTCGTCCGCGATGATCTGATGACGTCATATACAAGTAACTAAATCTGTAGAACATACAATTACTATTTATTAAAGCAAAAAAACCGACTATTTTCTATATTTCTACTAAAATTCTTTTAGAAATTTTGCTGATTTTTTTTTATGCTTTTCATCATTTAATTGACAACTTTTATAAATTCACTGCTTAATCTTTCTGCTTGAGCAAACATTTGTGACACAATAAAATAAGTCATTTTCGATAGTATTTTAATAATATGTGCCTAAAACGATTTTTTAATGATAGTTTTGATATAGTTTAGTGTGTTTTGAATCTATACTATAAAACAAAGTAAAATCAAGAAGTAATTGACAGACAGTTTTCATATGTCTTCATTATACTCCAGAAGTATGTGTTAGAATTCACTTTAGGAGGTTTCAGATAAAAACTCAATCTTACTGATTGAGCTAGCCTATGAACATAAAGCTAAAAAAGAGTTTTTTTGTCGTAACCTAATCTTCATTACGATCTATAAACTACCATGTTATATATTTAAAAAAAAGTAATTATATATATATATATATATATATATATATATATATATATATATATATATATATATATATATATATATATATATATATATAAGTGATGTACATAATATTTAAATTAATATATATCTTAAAAATATCAAACTGCAAATTTGATTATTGCTCATTACAATTTCTTTGCGTCCAATTGTCCTCCACAAGTGAGGAGTGGAAGTTATAGCAGAAGAATGCCAGCTCACGTGTTGCCTTCATGTTTAGATTATGATTAAAAATTGCGAGATTACTCTTATTGATTGAGGTATTATGCGACTTATACCTAGAAAAGTAAAAATAGCAAGATACGTAAATATTAAACGAGGGTGCTATGATTGTGGCACCTCATACACAGTAAATCCCTAAAGGGGAAAGAGAAGCGGATCTTCCCTATCCGATGGGGAATCTATCCCAGTTGCTATTTGGATTCGGCCGTATGAAGACCGTAATGGTATCAGTGTATTATAGTGTGCAACTTATTTTTATGGAATGTAATCATGAAAATTGTTATTTGTTATGTTGTTATTGTTAAAATAAAATATTAAAGGCAATAAGACTTGTTAATGAAAGATAACATTCAACCAATAAATAACGCAACACTAACCTTGTTAGAAAAGGCGCTTTTCATATCGTTGAGTAGCTATAAGTTCTGTACCCGTCCTAATCGATGATCTATTGTATTCACTAATGGCGTTATGGACAGATTTAATGTATCGTGGTTACCAAGTCCCACTATTGGAATACCATAGAATGGAGACGTTGCCATTTGAACGTGGTTCAAAATTACAAGGCGATTAATTGTGTTTAATGGCTTTTCAGTTGGTTTTTGTTGTTGCCTTTCACACAGGTTTCTGTTGTTGTTCAGTCCAGCCCTGAGTTAAGCTTTACCTTAGTGAAAGCAGCTTGGTGGAGGTCTTCGTAATTAAAAACACTGAGAAGACAATCTAATACTTGATCTGCCACCCGCAGATGTATAATTTCATTTGGAAGACATTGCAACCACGACCTATTTAACGACCCCCAATCAGTCTTTAGCGAACACAATGGATCTTTGGTTAAGCCAGGGTTCGAACTCATTGCGATCAGATAACCAATTCAGGTAACTACGCCCTAACTAACAAAGCCACCACGACCTTACTTTTCTTTCGGCAGAAATAGGCAGCCGTAAAGGTTTGAAAAAAATACAATAAACAAACAATAAAACAAGAGATGAAATCATTCGGAATCTGGCACTCGTCAATTATCCCAGCTGTTTGTTGTTGTGGAACTTGGAATCGAAATTTTTTGCTCATCCTTTCATTTAGGCGAAGTTTGGGGGAAAAAAAAGTTGCAGATTCTTACCGGTACGTACATTCTACTTCGAACTTCATTAGCTTTGAGAACTCGAGAAATTTATTTTCATTTATTTAAGTTTGTAGGAATTTGGGAATTCCAATAAGATTAATTTATTGATTAGTTTATTAGTTTCAAGCTCAAGTAGTTTTATTAATTTATTTCCTCAAGTACGTACAAAATGTTATATTCAAAATGACAGACATGCAAGATGATATACCATTTATTGAGTGTGAATATCGCATACCAAAACATGAATCGAACTCTATATTAGACTACGATGATAATTCACCTCTAGCTATACAATTAGCTTCTGAAGCTGGAATTTCAAATTTCACAATATTTTTATGTCCTACAGCAGGATATGCTTCCGTTCCTAAGAAGCCTTTACAGTTAAAATCTGAGCTATTAAATGTTTTTTCCAACAAGAATGGGATTGAAGAAGTCAGACATACCAGAAACGGAAAACTAATTATCACTATAAATGATTATAAAACTGCAACCGAAATTTGTAAAATCGAAACAGTATTAAATGTCCCTGTTATTCCCCAAATACAAATTGAACAATACGCTACGAAATTAATTATCCCGTTCATATCAGTGGACGAAAGTCTAGAAAATCTTGCATTGGAAGTTGAAAATAACGGCCTTATTGTATCTCAAATACGACGTTTTAATAAAAAGGGATCTTAAGAGTTTTCAGAAACTATCTTGGTAAGAGTCTACGGATATAAAATACCATCTCAAATTAAAGTGTTTTTATCTATTGTAAATGTAAAGATTTTTGTGGATAAAATTCGTCAATGTGGAATTTGTTTTAAATTTACACATGCAACAAAAAATGCAAAGTACAATCAGCTTTATGCAGATTCTGTGGCGCACATCACAATAGTGATCCTTGTTCAACGAAAGTCCCATATTGTGTAAACTGCAAAGGACCTCACGCTTCAGATGATCCTTCATGTTCATCTCGTGAAGAAGAAACTAGGTTTTTAAAATTTAAGGCAATAAACCATCTATCTTTTATTGAAGCAAGAAGACAATTTTAAAGTTCTAAAACCAATTTTGCTACAATTGTAAAGTCTAATCAACCATCAGAAATTACTCAAGCTAAAATAAATGATATAGTCACCTCAATACTTACGAAATTTGAAGAGTCAGTGGACAAAAAAATATTAGCTATTCAAACCCAACAAGAAGCCATCCTTAATACTATTTTTCAAAAATTTGAAGAAATAAGCAAATTTTTTAAACTAGAAGTCTCTCATCATCCCCTGCTAGAATGAAAACTCGGAAAAGTATTCGATTCCAAAAACAATCATCAAACTCTAGTAATAGTGACATTCATCTCAATCCAATTTTACCTGTGAATAGTGTATTTAATTTTGGTAACTCTTCTGAAGAACAGTAAGAAATAATTGAAAATAAAAAATTAAGAAAGGGAAGCAATAAAATTTCCTCACAGATGGGACGCAACTTCTATACTGGGCGCATCAGTCCTTAGAACCTTAGAAGTCAAATTATAATCACAATAATTGTAACTTTTTCATGTTCTCATTAATTTCGTGGAATGCTCGAAGTGTTCTCAATAAGCGCCCATACATGAAACTTCATTATTTTAATTCTGCAGACGTTATTGCAATACAAAAACCTTGGTTAAAAAAGGTTGACAAGATATTTTTATTTAACAAAATAATCTTTCGTTAGGATAAAGAAGATAGCCGAGGTGGTGGCCTTCTCCTAGCAGTAAATAAAAACATTCCAACAAGGCAATTTTTTCCTATCCGTCACTCAGATGATGGCAGAGAAATCTTAGCAGTCAGGATCACAGTGGCAACGACTACAATAACAATTATTAACGTGTACATTCCTCCTGGAAAATTTTCTTCAGAGTGGCTTCATAGCATAATTCTAGGAATTCAGCCTCCTTATATCATTATAGGAGATTTCAATATTAGACATACATCATTAGGAAGCTGTTCCACTTCATCAAGGGCAAATGACCTTCTTGAATGGATTCAGGAAGAGAATTGCTGCCTCCTGAACTCTGAAATTCCAATACATTACGGCCCACATCCTAAATCTTCACTCATTGATTTCACCTTTGTATCACCAGACATTTATCACCTTAGTCATATTGAAGTTCACCCAAATTGTTTTGGAAGTGATCATTTACCATCTAAAACTAGCATAGCCATTGGAGATATTGTTCACCATATACCGAACAGATCATGTATCCTGTGGTCAGAATTCTTTGCTTCCATCAATACTGATCATAAAATTTCTAATCTTCACTCTATTGAGCAATTCAATCATCTCTGCATAAATAAACTTCACAAATTTCGAAGATGACAGAAAATGCCATGTAAACCTTATCCCCCATGGTGGTCTTCTAGGTGTGGTTATCTCCTTGGCCAAAAAAGACGTCTTTGGCGTAAAACTAAACGCACATGTGATAAGTACATTTGGATGGCATATAAAAGAGCTGCAGCAGAACTACATCGACTACTCATCTCTCTCTCGAAAATATTGGGACGAAATAATTTCAGCTGGAACATCAAAAAATATTTTCAACTTATTAAAAAATCTCTAAAATAGAGTTACAGTATCTCCAGCTTCACATATGATCCTATTACATAATAATCCTCCAGTGACAGATCCTACTCATCAAGCTAATATGTTTACAGATTTCTACACTCGTTCACCAATTTTAGAAGTTATTCCACTGGATTTAAGTACAAGTGAGGATTTCTCTTACAATAAACCCTTCACTGCATATGAACTGCAAGAAGCTTTGGCAAGATGCAAAAACTCATCTGTTGGTCCAGATAAGATATCTGCAAAAGTATTAAATGGCATTACTACTACCAACCTAGACTACCTCCTCTCCCTGATGAATAAATCGTGGCTTACAGATATTATACCAGAAATACGGAAATCCTCCATTGTTATTCCAATCTTAAAACAGGGAAAGATGGCCAATATTGTGGCATCATAACGTCTTATATCTCTGACTAGTGTCATGTGTAAATTAATGAAAAGAATGATTTTGAAGAGATTTATTGACCATATATCAACCATATCTTTCTTTCATCCCAATCACCACGGATTTCTGCCACATCGAGGTTATGACCGTATTTTATCCATCATTCATCATCACATAATCTCTGCCAGATCCGCTAAGAAATTTGTTATTTTGGTTGCAGTGGATATTTCCCAGGCCTATGATTCAGTTTGGCCAGACGGCCTAGTTTATAAATTACTTCAAGCAAACATCAAAGGAAACGCTGCTTTGTGGATTCAACAGTTCATTATAGCTCGCCATTTTCAAGTAACGTGGAGAAATAAGCTATCTTCATCAGCCACCTCATATAGGGGAGTTCCACATGGGAGCGTGTTATCACCTTTCTTGTTTCAGTGTTTATAGCAGACCTCTACGATATCCTTCCCCCTGATCAAATGCTTAATGTACGCTGATGATATATTTCTATTATATGAATCTGTTAACTTGGGAAAACTTCAGAAGAAACTAACATCTGCACTTGGCATATTACAAAATTAATGTCAAGAATGGAAGTTATTGATAGACCCACAAAAATGCTCTAGGATTAACTTTTCTTCAAAACGACAACAACCTAATTTCAACTTGTTCATCAACAATCATTCTATTTCCTGGAGTAAAAATATTTGAATTTTGGGATTACATTTTTCACACAATTTATCTTTCCGTTATCATTTTCAGGAAAAGAGAAAAGCTATATCAAAAGAGTTGAATGCTTTAAAAGGTATCGCAGGTAATAGATAGGGTGCTCGTACTGCTCATCTTCTTCAAATCGTGAAATCCTTTATTGTCTGCAGTCTGGATTATGGCTGTCATATATTTACTTCAGCATGCACAACAGACCGCAAAATCCTTGAAACTGTATATCACACTGCCCTAAGAATTACCACTGGCCTTCCTAAGTGGATCCCCATACCGATAGTTCAACAAGAAGCAAGAGAAACTTCTCTTCACTCTAGACATGAAATGCTCTCCTTAAACTTTTACGTTCGAAATTTAAGCAAGTCATCATTATCCCCCTGTGCTTCAGCTTGGGAAAAGCTAACTTACAATCGAGTCAATCGTAATCATCCTCTGGCCATTAAATCCAAATTGTGGCTCAACCAACAGGGAATAAATACCTCGTGCATATTTAAAGTCCCAACTGGCTGGCCAGAAATGTCAAATAAAATCTCCATTTGCTGCTCGAGTCTCCCTTTTCAGACTAAATCATTGCTAAAAGATATAATTTGTAAGCTATTTCACCAACTTTGCGAGTCATCATGGCAGACAGATGCGATGATTTTTACAGATGCTTCCAAGCAGGGATCAACTGTGGGCATTGCAATAGTCAATTTTACAACTAGTTTATCAATAACAGAGAAAATTAGATCCATAAACTCCATCTTCTCAGCAGAGGCTATGGCAATGCTTATTGCAGTCTCTAAAATTTTCACTGAACCCAAAAAGTATGTCATTTTTACAGACTCACTTTCTTGCATCTCTGCTCTTTCAGACATCACCAACTATTTCCAAGACATCACCAACTATTTCCAAGACATCACCAACTATTTCCAAGACATCACCAACTATTATTCAACTGCTTCGATTCCAAATGATTCAATCTATTCAAAAGTGCTTATCAATACAGTTAGTTTGGGTTCCCGGACATTCAGGGATTGCAGGTAATTAAATTGCAGACTCATTGGCGAAAGCAACAACTGTGAGTCATTATGCTATTCGATCTGTGTCTCCTGAAGATCTGAAACAACACATCAAGAAACATTACTTTAAAGAAAGTCTCAATCAATGGAAAAATAGCAAATATGCTGAACAAAATCCACTCTTTGAACTATTTTCTAAGACGAATTTATAAATCCGAATTTTTTTTTCTTCACATATCAAGATGTCTTTGTTAGTGATCACCAAACTCAACTGACTTCACTTAAATAAGGTTAGTCGATTGATTGCATAAATCCTCTCCAAATACCTTCTTCAATGAGAGCCACAAGCATCTTAGCATAAAGCTCCAAAAGTGCCCGCCATAACCTACCTAAAGCAAGAAGCCCTTGTATTGTGCAGAGAAGGTTACTAGTTCACTGTCACTTGTCCTTGTTTCAAATGTATGGAATAATCAATTGTTTTCAGCAACTTTTGTTATTAAAAAATATTAAATCAAACATTTGTCACAATAAAATAACCTAAAGAAAAGAAAATGCATTTTTTTTAAGAATTTCTTTTTTAATACACATACTTTAAAACGAGAACGAAATAATAAACATTTATGCTCTTATTTTGTTAATCTAAAAATAAAAAAACTTTGAAACTACAAATAGGGACTCCTATATATATATATATATATATATATATATATATATATATATATATATATATATATATATATATATATATATATATATATATATATATATATATATATAGTTTACCTGTTATCTACCTTGTCTAATCTCTTCCATTGTTAATAAAATGAATTTTTAGTGCATGAGACGGGAGAATACTCGGATTGGACGTGAGATGGAATATTATGCGAAGGCTACGTGAGAATCGAGAAATAAAATTGGAAAAAAATAGACTGCATGGTCTAGAGTGAGGCAGGGAGGCCTACTCCATTGATAAAATGTTCACGTGGCACTCGCTGCAGAATTTCAAGAAGCCTACAGTTGTTTTCTCCTTACTATACAGGTAAGGTATCACCTTCGTTTGAAGAGAGCAAAGCTGAAGGCATCTCATTGGTCTGTGATGAGAAGGAATTTCATTAGCAGTGAAGAAAATAAAGCAATTGATCTTATATGAGCTGAGGACTTGATACTTTAAGATTCGAAAATAGACTTTATTGCAAAGAAAAATAGCTATGCTTAAATTACTTTATTTAAACTGTTGGAGTAGCAAGACTCAAATTTTGTTTTGATGCCCATAGAAATTATTAAATGATACCGTGCAAATCACAGCCTAATAAATAAAAGTTGTTATAAAGTTTTTATTTATTTATATATTTTTATATTCACGGTATATTGTCTATTGAGTTTAAATCTTTAGTTGACAGTTAAATTTTAAGCAGGTTGGGGATAACCTGAGGTAATTTAAAACAGCTCAGATTTTTCCGAATTCCATAGAATATGGTCTTCTAAAGAAGTTTTCATTGGGGCTCACTGTGGCTTAATGGTAGGATTATGTTCTTCAGACCAAAAAATCGCAATTTTAAAACCAGAGATTGCTGAACATCAAAAGATAAATGTAACTCTTCTGTTTTCTGCACGCACATCTTTCGGAGTGGGTGCTAGGGAGTGTTCCTGTTTTCTACCCTTGCGATAAGGGGATATGACCGACTATCTACGAAACATTTTTCAGAAAAGCAATTACAGAGTGGACTTTAAAATGCCTTATGTTATATATACAATATCATGATTGTAAATTAAATTTAAGAGAATTTTCGTAATTTTGAGCCATAGTCAGGTGACGAGGTCAAATCTGAGCTGGCACCCTCCTTTTTCCATCCACATCACGAGATCGGACGGACTTTGGTTGGCAAAGATTAACGTGAGCACTTCCCACGGGGCTCAATCAATGTGAAGAAAAATGTCGTCACCCATCCCATCGCTGCCTGTGGCAAGTGTGCTCCAGTGGCTCAGCAACTTCCCGTTAAGTTCAGGAAAGGGAAGCATCATTTGCCGTGGGAAGTGTTTGGGAATGTGACCACGTACTCTCCTTCACTGGGTTGCTGGAGCTCCGTGGGTTGAGGACGTGTCTACGTTAAGTCTTTCCGCTGGTATGGCGTGGATGTGGAGAAGACGGTGCCAGCTCAAGTGTAACCTCTTCACGTGACCATGGTTCGAAATGAAGAGGCACTTTGATGGGCGAGTATTCCAAATTCGTTAACCTATAGGCACCGTCCGGGCCTCACCTGCACCGCTATGTATATGTGTCCAAGGCAAGTCATGCCCTACTTTTGCTAATCTTGCAAACAGTTACGTGAAACTAGCGGGTTGTTGAGGCTGCCCTGCCTTACATCAGCATGAGGTCATCAAATATCTCATTGCGTAGTATCAAAGACTTCATAGGAAATATTCCTTCGTCACATGACATGAAACAATGAAGTCTCCTAGCAACCACAGTGGCAGGTATTCGAGAAGAAAGTGCAGAACGCATATTCATTTACCATAGGACTTACCATGATTTTGTGGTCAAACTGCGCTCTTCCATCCTATTCAACAATGGCGATGAGAGTAGTTTCTGTTTTAAACATGAGCATCGGTTGAAGATACTAGGGAAATTTCTGAGTTTTTTCCATCTTTTCCGATGTGATTATGACCAAATATCTAAGAAAAGTTCTCCAGGAAGACAAAGGCACGGACGGCGTCCCCATGCTTTACGACAACCTTAAGCTGTTAGCTTGTTCCTATTCGGGATCAAAATCCATCTCTCATTTTTGAGCAGTGACTAAGGTTGAATATACGGGATATTTTGTTTAAAAGAGCGCGATCCTGTCAAGGAATCATGGTTACCATAAAACTGATCATTGGCTAATTTGGTCACGATTATATATTAGAAAATAGTAATTTCTTCTAAACACAAAACCAGAAGGAGTACAATACACATTACCGCCAAGATCTTTGCCTTGGTCTTTCAATCCATATTTTATCAATAATGACAGAAGTAATTGCTGTTTTTATATTACTGTTGCACGTATTGTATTTGTTCATTGAACAATTTCTAGGAATTCTCAATTTAAAACCTTAAATAAAATATGGTGATAGTGCTTTAAGACACAAGCATAAAGAGGGTGATATTGTTCATATTCTGCCTTTTTTGAATACATGCAAATAAAGATCCCTCAGGGCATCTTTAGGGACGTTGATGCACCGGCACGCATCCCTGCACATAATCCTGAGTTGGGCTCTACCAGCAGCCGGATGGAATCTTCGTGGTTTTGAAGCAGGGACCAAGCGGAAGGCTCTCAATAGTTAGTCTGCCACACTCCGAGGTATCATTTCAGTTGGAGGACATTGCGACCAAGCCCAGTATTAATGCGGCCCAGCAGCCATCAGTGAACATGACGGATCTTCAATTAAGTCGGGACTCGAATTCACTACCTTCCGATAATGAGACACTCCCTAATCAACCAGGCCACCGCAGCCCTTTCTAAGTGCTGTTGTAGCCTGGTTGGTTCTGTTGTTCCATCAATCTTTCGTCCGGAAGGGCTGGGTTCTATTCTCAATGCCGCTAAAGACCCACCGAGTACATGCGACATACGTGCTCGTTAAATCTGTGGACTCGAAAGCCCTACGGATGTTTGGTTGAGCAGTTACCATGGATCTAACGGTCTGGAGGAAATTTATCCCCCTCCAAATCAAAGTCAAAATTGAGGGAGTGGACCTTCTTGTAGTGCCATCTATCGGAGGAGTCGTAGAGCATGGACGTACTTTCACCTTCGTGGTGTTCTGATTAAATGAGAGACTCACCCATCTGACTTAATTTCGCATAGCCGTCAGCTAGCGAGTTTGGCTCTTCTAAATGTCATACGAAACTACAACAACATAACAGGGCATCTTTAAAAAAAAAGCATGCATTAAAGAAAAGGCAATTTAGGACTTTTGTAATAAGACAGCACTCTTCGGAGCGAAAGGTTCAATGTTCGATCCCAGCTACTTTCAACAAAACAAAATTGCTAATGAGCTTCTGCCTTATGCATGGAATTTTCTGGAAGTGCTCATTACGATTCATGAAAACTGATCCCTATCAGGGAGAAACCTTATTGAAGGCATTTGATATGGTGGACACTAAGAGTTCATGCAACATCCTTAAGAATTGAACTAACCACCATATCGACTTTTAACAACTAAAGGGCTCAGCATAGGCTACTGCTGAGACAGTACTTTTTCGAAATTAATGCCCGCTGGTTCGCTTCCAGACACGGCTGATCAGCTGGATTGAGTGTTTCTCTTTCATATTTACGTCTGTCAGGGTGAGTGCATGGGATTTTTCCAGATTTCTTCCCTTACAACACGTGAATATGGTCGCTATCTATGAAAAGTCCATCCCGAAGGCAATTTAGGCAGAGGGCTTTAAAATGCCTTAACCCTTAAGCTGTTAAATTGTTTATTTTATTATCAAATACAAAATAACTACATTACAATTCATGATGATCATACACCTAAATGGTTAAAGATTTGAATCCCATCACTGTATACTACTTTAATTTAACCATAGTGAACCCAGTATCGAGCTGGTATCCTATATAAACAGGTCACACTGGTTTAGATAAAAAACATCAAAACCAATGATTATTTGATGTGCATAAACTTGTCAGTACGGCTTTGTCTGATTGGATATGACGAATTCAATTAGTCAACTTTTGGGGCTTATGCGCAATCTAAAGCACCATAAACGAAAGAATGAATTAACCCCCCGAAAACTGTTCAACATCAATAACATTTGACTTGATAAAAACAGGTGTCATAGTATGAGTCACTCTCATTTTTTATTTCAAATAAAAAAAATAAAATGGTGGATGCTTTACATCAGAAAACGAGGCTTTATTACTCATGAATTAAATTTTATACTCTGAGTAAATGGTGAAATAGGAGCTAGCATACACTTCAACAAAAATACCCCGATAGCATATGGAATGGTGTCGTTCTGTTGTCTCGACGATAGCGAGTTAAATACCTGCTCCAGCTGAAGATCCTGGTTTTTAAATTGTTATGCGCATTAAACTTTTATAAAATTCCATATCTCACCGTTGGTGGGATGTCACAAAGTTTGGAATGTGCTATTGTCCTAAAGTAAACAAGAGGGTACCAGCTCAGGGATTGATCTAGTCACTTATTTACAGATACAAATTATAAAGTGGTTTGCGGTGCTTAACCTTATTCAGTTGACAGAATTGCCCGGAAATATAAAGAAATAATGTAAAACAATGTAAAGTTTTAAGGAGAGAATTGGAAATTATATAACAATCAAAACGTGCCAATTAATATATTAAAGATTCATGATTTCGCAATGTAAGCCAATCACTTTTCTTTTTTTCTACGAGAAACGTGTTCAATTAAGTCAGGATGATTAATTATTCAAATCACACCATTTGCCATAACAGTTAAAAATACAGTGAGCAATCGTGAGCTGTTAATTAAATAAAGAACATTCAGTTTGTTCAAAATGTGAATAATAATCTACTTTTTATCTAATCTAAAATGAAAACCTAAATCATTTTTAAATAATTAATGAAAAAGAATCAGTTTTTTTTTTTATATAATTTAAACTTTATATTAATGTGAAAAGTAGCAAACGACAATATTTTCTCGCATGAAAACAGAAGTTCTTAGGAATTCGCTTTAAACTTAACTAAATTTAAATTAGATGTAAGTTCAAAAAATAATAAAATTTTAAAAAAAATTAAAAGGAAATTAATAAGCCATTCTATATGATATTAAGAGTTTTATTTTTACATCTGAAAAATATATTGAATATTGCATTATCTATCCATTTCACAAGAAACAATTAGGCCTTTAACGGGCAAATAAAAATAGTGAATATTTTTCTGCTATTTATAATGCTTTTCCAAACGAATAAATTTTTAGGTTTTTCAATTACACAAAATACAGATGAGGAAAATGAATTAAGTACTTAGAAGTTAGAAAGTCAATGATATAAGAAAGGTGATTATAAAATAGTTCGTAAAAGATAGACATAAAAGAAAATTATAAATATTAAAAGCAAAGTTGGGTCCTATCTAGTAATTGAATGGTTATTATTTCCGCCTTCAGCTCAATAGTTCATCGGTTCAATTCCCATGAACTATTGAGCTGAAGGCGCAAGTTTTTTTTCGCACATTCCCTTCAAGCTGATTACTTATTATGATTCAAAAGTTTCACTTAAATCTTAAATCCCGATTAGATTTGCAAAGCACAGTATATTCCGCAATACGAAACGAAAATAAATTCGAGGATTTCATTTCATTTTCACTGAATTTAGCAGAGAGTTGTATTTATAAAAAGTATCATACTTTATTATAAAAACATTTTACTGTAGAAATCATACTTCTGTGGAAAAAAAATAACCCACTAATTGCTTCAAAATCTATAAAAAGCCTTGTAGAGCGTGGTATACGCCAAGGAGCTTTTATTTGTAATATATATATATATATATTTATTTATTTATAGATAGTATAGTGAGTATGCTTCACATAAAATGTTTATCAAAATATTATTAAATAATTTACATTTTTGTTTCATCAACTTTTAACATCAAGTTTAGAATGCTTTTAAAAATAAATATGCGATTAATCATTCTAGGATTCACGTTCAAATTTTGATAACTTAAGAATCTTGATATTAAGATTTAAACATTAGTGTAGGTTTCGAATTAAAGTAATTCATAGATTTCGAATTTATATCGAGATTCAAGAATTTCCGTTTTCACATGCCTCAATTTTAGAAAAATTCTTTTTTCTGGAATGGCGATGCTATTTTTCAGATTTTTCGAACAATGCTTCTTTTTTAGGTTTTAGCAACATTAGTGGATTGATGTATCAAAATCGATAAATTTTAGAATATCAACACCTCATAAAAGATCAGAATAGCAGGCCACTTAATATCGACTGAGATCAGCAAAGAATCTCAGCTGATAAGATTGCCATCGTTTAAGAAGAAAATAATAAACTCCAATACGCAAAATAAATCGACGATTCAAAATACAAAAATACATTATATATATATGATCAGTTAGTGTAAAATATTAATTAATTCGTATAAAATATAAATTAACAAAATATATTATTTTCTATTATAATCTTCAACATTAAAATCACGTTGATTTCATTCCAAAAGCATCATTTGACCAATCATGGTAGATTTGATGTTCGAATTTTAATAAATTAACAGTCCTGTATTATTAATTTAGATTTCAAGTAAAAGAACAATTTTCATGGATTCCACTTCGTGTATCAAGAATGTTTTCCAAGATTCAAGAATTTAGTGGTTCAAAGTCTCATTTATATTTAAAAAAAAAACTTTTTATGCCATTTTAAATAATTTCTATTTTAATTCACTTTTTAAAAATAAGCATTAACTGATGTTATAAAATAATTAAATGAACAAAAACAATGTTTGAAAAAAAATTATAATAATAATAAAACAATGAAGTAAGACACTTAAAAGTGTTCCTTAAACTCAACTAAAGTGATCGGAGCGCCACCTTTTAAAAAGAAAATAACTAATACCGACACGAAATAATTCAACAATTCATGAAAGGAAAATATGCATATGATTATTTAATGGAGCATTGGTTATGATAAGAAGCAAAATGATCGAATTATCGTTTGTTGGATTAAAAAGAAAACAGTCTTAATAACTTCTGAACACATTTTTGAACTTTAAGTGAGTTATTATGTTATGTCAAATAGATTTTGCTGGCAAAAGCGTCAAATAAAGAAACTCGACGAATCAATGTAAAGACAGCGATTAAAACAGCTGCACATGCGCACGATTTCTTTGAACAGATCGTTTGGGGTCATAAATTCCAAAATCCCTGCATCACTGTGGACATCCTCTTTTCACTTAACGACACGTTCCTCCCCCCTCTCTCAGTCTCCACACAGCTAAGCAAATAACCCTTCACCTGAAGCATTCTCGCTATCCCCTCCCCCTACACACACGATAAGCGAAAGACGCACCTGTGAACAACAGTTGTTGGCCAAGAGCAAGGCTGACGTCAGTCGTAAGAATTAGGAAGAGGGAATACAGCTGGGGAAGGGGAGTCGACACATGCATTTTGTTTTGGTTAAATTTTTTTTCCTTCTTCCACGTCAAGCCTCGTTATTAAAGATCGCAGGTCAGGTGCGATGCTGACCCCCTCCCCCCACCTGTTCGATCCGTGCATCTCAGCACCTGGGCACATCGTCTCATCGAAAGGAACCGGATAAGGCATTGAAACCCTGCACGCAGAAATTCCTTCTTTTCTAAGCTTGTTTGAATTTGGCTCCGGCAATCAAGCTTGGCGATATTTTATTGGTGAGATTTTTAAAGGAGTGGCGACGTAGCAGTTAAAATGCCCTCCAGAGTCAACCATCTCGCTTTGTTGTTGCGAAAGTTCAAGAAATAAAAAGAACTGAATAATTTTTTACTTATCACGCTTTGTCGAAAACATTCATTGCTAACTATAATATTAACGAAACGTTGAAAATTAGCAAAGGAATTTTAAAAATTAAGCCAATAATTTGTTTTGTTTTTTTCCACTTAATTTCTGCAATATTTTACTTAAAAAATGCATTTTCAGAATAATAAAATTCGTCAAAGAAAAACATTCAGCTCCTTGTAAGAACTTGATAAGTCCATACTCTCATTTTCAACTATTCATTTCAGTTTGCTAACATTTTTATAGAGTATTAACCATAAAGCAGTTGTTTCTTTCGTTCCAATGACATCATGACCACGCCAATTTATTATAATTCTCATTGGTTTAAAATATCCCTGACGTCAGATAACGTTTCAACTACGACACATCATAAGGAGACGGCGTCGTAAATCAGACTTGTTGACTTATTTGCTGTCTGGCTTCAAATCGCATTCTTTGAGTGGCAGCAAACAAGACGAAATTCACTATCGATTGTCTGAGAATAGTGTCGAAGTTCATTTTGTTAATAAAGCAATTTCTTATGCCAGAAGCAAAGCATCAGTTTGAGAATCCCTTTTCCATTGATTCATGCCAGTAACACGTTGACAATAGAACATAAGAAAAAGCAAAATGAAAAAGACAAGGCAGAACATCCACTTTATAGTTAGGTTAAATCAGCAAGAATGACTAATTTTTTAAAAAAATTTTATTAATTAATGGAGTTTTAAATTAGTAAATATTTTTTTGAAACTATTTTTTAGTTCTTGAAAATTTTAGTCATATCTCATTAAGAGCTTTGACCCCTATTTCTAAAATGACGCAAGACAAAAAATATGATTTTGAAAAAGTTTTGGAAACATTAAGATTAGCAAGAAATAATTACATAATTTCCCTAAAAGCCTGCACAGTTACAAATTTTCTGAGTAGCACATCGAGAGTTTTTATCCGACATTTCATCATTGAATCGTTATGGAAATCTACACTCATGTCCACAAATTAAAGATAATTCAGAATCACACAGAAATTGAATTCTAAAATAAAAATTTCACATGTAGAATTATCACACACATCTTGAAGAATAATTTCGAAATTACAAGAAACTACAAGATTGCGCAGATAATACATCACTATGACGAGAGTGTAATAAAGGGGCATATAAGGAATGGTTGCAAAGAAATAAAATTATTCACGAGCGTTTTAAAAGTCTTTCAGTGCAATAAACGCATAGTTATGACTCAAAGGAAGCATTTGGATGATGTTTTACGTGGTAGGATTATCAGCCGTCTAGAATGGGGACGTACACCCTAGGAGTATCCGAGGAACTTGGAATCGTCCAGAGTGTCATCTCCAGGCTTTGGTAACGGTTTCAAGATGATGGTAATGTGAGTAGACGTTACACCACAGATCGCCCCGAGTTACAACGCCGAATGAAGACTTGTACTGCCAAAAGAAACAGTCGGAGCAAAGCATGAGACCTGTCTCGTAAGCTCTCTTCAGCAACCTGTACGACAGTTTCAAGGCAGACCGTGTACAGACGCTAAGAGCACATGGGTCTATATACTCGTAGACCTGTCAGATGTGTTCCACTTACAGCAACTCATTGTCGCCTGCAGTTAGCCTGGAGTAGAGAACAGGCATTGTGGACACCACTACAGTGGTCTTGTGTTATGTTTTCCGACGAGACCAGATTTAGCTTTCAGTTTGATTCTCGCCGGACTTTCATATGGAGAGGGCCAGGTACCCGTTACTACCACGAGAACACCATTGAACGACACCGTTTTGGTGGTGCAGGATTGCTCATGTGGGGTGGAATTATTCTGTGTTCCAGAACTAACTTGCATGTTCAGAATGTAACCATGTCAGGCTACATCTATAAAGATGTCATTTTGGTACAACACGTACGTTTGTTTCGGGGCGCAATGGGTGCAGAATTTTTGCTTATTTTTGAGAACGCCCGTCCTCATTATGCAAACATTGTAGGAGAATGCCTTCAATCGGAGGATATCACTCGTATGGACTTGCCAGCATACTCACCAGACATGAATCCAATCGAGCATGTGTGGGACATGCTTGACTGACGAATTGCAGCCCGCCAACCCCCTCCCACATATATACCGAAACTTCGGAGAGTATTGCTTGATGAGTGGTGTAATACTCCCCAATATCAGATCCATAATTTGATACTCAGCATGCCTAGGTGCAATACGGTCTGTATTGCATTGTCTGGGGAGGCATACTATGTATTAACCATCATACCAACCATGTTATATTGGTTTTTGTAAATAGTTTCTTCTTTGAGCTTTGCTCCAGGGAGTAAAAATCGCAATTTTTATTAATGATGTCAAACATATAGCATCTTTTTTGCTCTTTACCTTTTGTTATAATAAATAGCCTTTACAAATAAGTCACATTTGTTTTGCTTTTGTCACTTTCTTTGTCTGATTTCGCATTATCCTTAATTTATGGACACGATTCGGTAAGACGAGAACATAAATTTATTCTAGATGACGGATTCAAAGTTAATTTGCTCGATTTTGAATGTTCGTCAAAAGGCATTGATTTATGAGGGTGATGGTGTTAGACCAAAACTCAAACTCCCTTTTTCTTTGACACCGAAGAGTGCCAAATAAAAAAAGAACCCTACTATTATTAAATATCTAAGTTTTCATTACTGGTGATATTTTCATAGATAGTGGACCATATTCACAAGTCGGAGCAATCAAAACCTGGAAAACGTCTAAGCACCCACCCAGGCAGATTTTCATGCAAAAATCAAAAGTGGACAAGCCATCTCTTGTTGCACAATAATGATTAAGATTGACGCCAAATAACAATGTTCTATTATTCCACACCAAATAACACAGTGATTATTACTTAATGTAAGGTTATGATAACCACATTTTTTTATTTTAAACCTAAGAAAAACTTATAAATTAAGGAGAATTTTTTTCAAATAGTTATTTATTTTTGACCCATCATATTTTTCACTTATAAATAATTAAAGTAGTCGTCCGTGAGTTATAATAATTAGGATTTCGGTTTCTCAAATAATTTCATTTAATTTCGAATTGTACAAGAAAATTATAGTGAGTGATACAACATTTTTTCTATTTATCTAAATATAGTCTACTATATCTTTCGAGGATTTTATCCCTGAATGTAACCATAGCAACCGTAAATTTCTAGTCAACATACAAACTACAAACATGAAATTAAAATTCGTTGCAATGTTATTTTCCGTTAGTATTTACATAACACATAGTATTTAATATGCCGTTATTTGAATTTATTTAATATTAGAGAGAAAAAAATTACGCGTTTAAATTTTTTCTATGAATATTAATGTGACGTATATTAGAGTTTGCTCTAAAGCTGAATTTGTCAATTTCAAATCTGAAGAAACCAAATTTTAAGATATCCAAATCTACAATCTTAAGCTATTATTCCAAATCTTAAGATACAATCCGGGCTCGCCTACGCGGCTATGTGTGATTGTATATCATATGCTTAACTTTAATATAATGGATGGTGCCACAAATTTTTGAAGGAGTATTTCAGAGAGAGGATTGAAGATCAGACGATTTGATTTGGTTGGTTTGTAGGGTCTGCAGTCACTGTTTGCCACCTTACAGGGACCTACAGTTTCGAGGGATCATACAGAACAACCAGATCCTAGGAAGGAATCGAACGCACGACTTGCTGAAGATCAGAAAACAAGAGTTATTGCCAAATTGAAAACAACAGTTAAACTTCCACTATCTCAAGCATGTCTGCTAATGACTCCAAATTAACAACAATAATTAAGCACATTAAATGGATTTACCATGGCAAGAGAAAGGTTCTGGGTTCGCTCATAATCCCTACTAAACAACAGGAGAGAGATGCTACGTTTTATATTCTGCACACACACCCTCGCAATTTTCTTGATTTTTTTCCTTTGTAAATGCATGATAAAATATTTATGAAAAGTTTTCCTGGAAGATAATTTACTTTGTGAGCAATATAAAGCATCTTAAGACAACTTTAGGCTGGCATTAGGTTGTCCACTACATGGTGTCAAAACAAATTAAATGGGAAAAATATATTAGTTAAGTTAAATACACATTCATAAAACATATTCACTATCAAATGGACTTAAGAATTATATAGATTTTTAATGTTTTTAACTCAACACATAAAATTCTAAATGTTGATTTTAAAGTAATCAAAGACAAATTTACGAAATTAGGCTTGACAATTAACCTCATATATTAGTTTATAAACTGATATTCAAGTTTTGTACAGGCGTGGAAGCTAATTCAACTGACATCTACATTCTAATATGATTTTTACCCTTATCGACATTTATATTTATAATCGAATATGCAATTCATGAACCAAAGTCCTTGATAAATGCCATTTAGATTAATCTTTTTTACTAAATTTGATACTGGAAACACTCATATTCATTGTGTAAAACCAAGGCATATTGAACGAATATAGTAACTAAAAATTAATTTATAGAAAATTCTACTATATAGAGTTAATATGGGGAGAGAGAAAATGACAGTTTCTTATAGTTATGAAATTATATATATATATATATCGAAATGATATAATTTGCATGAATATATATGAAATTATTTAGTTATAAAATTATATCGAGAAATATTAAATCGGCATTCCTTTCATCCGACTTCCAATGCATTTCCTATTGGCGATGTATTAGGAAAAGCGCAAACGCACACGCTGTGATGGGAAAAAAGCAAAATATTTTCTCAAAAATAAAATATAATACAAATCGTTATTTTTTTAAAACCAAATCATTCTGTGAAAATGTGAAAAAAAGGAAGGATCCAATGATATAAATATTTTTGTTCTATTTCCGACAGTTACACATAGACGACAATTTTAAAAAGAGGAAAAGATTCTTTTCAAGATTGAAATTTGCAGACCAATTGATAAATACCATGTAAAATGATTAAATACATATTTTCGATTTTCCTAATTGACTAGATTTCAGTTCAATTGTTTATGAGCTCGATTCCTTCCTGGGTATTTTGCAATTACTCATAGTTTACTCTTCGAACCCTAGCAATCTATTAAGAAAGCAGTAGCGTACAATAAAATAAAATAATAAAAATGTTCGTTTAGTAACAATCAAACTAACTTACCTGAAACATTTAAATATTTTAAAATGCAGGCTGTACTTTATTATATTGATTAATAATTACTGTGGACACAAATGATCTTCTAATGTTAATTACAGTTAATATTTTTTGTAGCTGTATTCAAACGTTAGTTTATTTCTTTAGATTAAAATAATTTTCATTTCCAAAAAATTAATTACATGTTTCTAAAACTAAACTCAATTTGTGGCCACGACACCCCATATGTAAACCAAGGCTTACAGTGCCCATATCTGTTAGCATATGCCCTTGTTATGTTGTCATTCTAACGCGAAACCACCAGTGTTTGGTTCCCAAGCATGTTTGAATTAATTTAAGAACGTCATTTAAGTATTCTGTCTGATTTTGACACATTAGAGACTTATAAGTATGCATAAAAATAAATCCAAGATGTTAAGAGTATTCGAAAATATGAGAGCGAAGTATGATTACACATTTATTACACAGTTTATTTAAAACATGAGTTTCCAAACTTTTTTTTCTCATGGACCGCTTTTAAAGTTTTACTATTTTTGGTAGACCCTTTGCTGCTACATTTCTACTGTATTCCCAAAACTCATGAAAAAAATTGTTCCTTAACTGGGAGTGTTAAGAAGAAAAACAAAGTAGTACAAGTTTTTATGTCCTATTTATTAAAATAATATTTGTGTTCATACAAAATTATAAACATTTATTATTACAACAATGAACAATTGTCAAAAAATTCACAACAAACTCTGAAATGTAAATCAACAATGTAATCTGAATAAAAAAATAGCCATACTTTTAATGAATCGGATGTATTTGATGAATTGATAGAGCAAATTATCAATATTTGGCTTCAGTTTGAAAGAAGTAATCTCAAATCTCCCCGTTCTATGATGTTCAATCTCCTCCTTTTTTTGTTAACAGGTTGGTAACGGCACGAAAACATCTTCCCACAAGTGATGACGAGGGAATTGCTATCCAAAATTTTCTCATCGTTTCATCAAAAGGTGTTATGATCCATGATGGTACATCGTCAGAATATCTTCAAATCTATTTTTGAAGTCAACATGCAAGGTATTTAAATGTTGAGCGTAAGCCTGAATATCGTCATCAAGACATTCTATCTGTGACAAGTTCGAAAACTGGGAGATTTCGCGCCTAATGTAGATGGCAAGCACAGCACAAGTCGCATTTCATTCCTTTGAAGGTCGAAACACGTATCCGGACGACCTGACACACGCGCGACACTTCGCAAGTCTCGACATATGGTGTACACTTGTACTATTATCTATTGTTCTTATTCAGTGCTGTGTTTGAAGTGAGTCGCGAATATTTTTGATTACCTACCTAGTGAATGATGCTACCTGCCTACGTTGATTGGTAAATCCAAGCCAAAATTTTCGTTCTTCATTATGTAAGCCAGAAAATATTTCGTGGACTTACAACTTGCGATCCCCTGTTTTCTTTTCACGTCTTCATGGAACCCCGTGTAATCCCCTATGAACCCCTGGGGGTCCACCTGAACCACCTTGGGAACCTATAATTTAAAACATGCATAACCCAAATGAAATTAGTATCAAAGTTACCTAAAATGTGGCAATCCTGATTAAAAATACATAAATAAGTTGCTATAAATAGTTATCAAAAGCACAAGGTTTGTTTGGTTGGTTTGTCTGTCGCTCAACGGTCATTTTTTGCACACGAGGGCTAATTAGACTAGGACCTACGGTTTAAAGTGGAATCCGAACCACTACAAACATCCATGCCCAAGGTGGGATTCGAACCCACGAACTGTTTACCCGAAGGCAAGAGCGCTAACCATTCGGCTGCCAGCTCGGCCTCAAAAGTACAAAAATGTGTTATTTATAATTATTGTATAATCACCATTATATCACCATCAATAATCAAAATTTGAAAAAACAATTTGTTGCAGTTTGTGATGAGATTAGTTATTCGCTGATCTTCGGAATGAGTTTTTGCGAATAAAAAATTTTCTGGTTTTCTAAATAAAATGCCACACATACATTTATATATATATATATATATATATATATATATATATATATATAGTTTCTTTATAAAATTTCTTTTATAAATGTATCTTTTGTTCGTCTTATTTTTCAGAAAAATAATAAAACTATAAACATACGAAAAATTTTCTGATGTTCGGATTTTTTGAGAGAAAAATATTACTTTTTTTCCTCTAGTAAGGTTATCAATCTTTAAAATTCTAATTGTTTATCCTTAAGTCTTAGATAGAGGAAGTGAATTTGTTACTTAACTTTTTTCTGCTTGAAATGGATCTGAATCTCTCTCTATAACAAAAACGATTTTTTTCTTTTCCCACGTATTGGAAATTTTGATACTTACAAAAACTAATCGAAATAAAATCTCTCACAGGCATATATGATATATAAGCAATATTAACTTTAATTTTTTTTGCACAATAATAATTTTTTTTAAATTTTTATTTGGAAAAAAAAAAATTTTTATAATGACTTTTTTTCCATGAGATCCCTCTTTTCCGAAGTTAAGTCACAATATAATAATTTTATCTATCCCTCTTTAATTTTGTTTTATTTAATTCTCACAATAGTTTAATAACAACTATTCTTTTCATTTTAAAGATCCAGTTGCGTGGGCGTGTGGCCGAGCATTTTGAATATCCTTCAGCTGAATTGGCGCATCGTTCAAATGCAAGGAGCTTCCATCATGACAGATGACAGTCTTGATGCATAGTCGCAAATTGTTTAATCCCTTTGAAAGAATAAAAAACAAGAGAAGATAAAAAAAAGAAGACATTCGAATCTTTCTTCTCGTTTCAGAAGACAAATAACGAGATGTTTCAACTCTGGCCGTTGTGGGCGTCCGAACACGAAATGGGGGGTGAAGAAGTGTGAAGGGGGGAATCACTCAAGATACTTACCAAGGTCAAAACTCATAAAAAAAAAAAGGGAAGATCAGGTATGGAGCAAGCATTCCGAAGCCGACGTGACGAACACCTGTGGATACGGGGATAGGGTAGTGAAGGCGGAATGGTTCCTCTCTTGTAATATACATGGAAATGGCACTGAGTGGACCAGACATAAAGAAAGCGAATTGGATTGGCTCTGCGAAGGCACCACAAAAGGAGGAGTCTCCGTACGATCCTGAATTCGATCATGAATTAATAGTTACCATTTTATATGAATAAAAAGGGCAACCGAGTAAGATAAAATTATATCCAATAAAAAAATTCTGTAAGCAGAACTTGTAATCAATGAGGAAGATTTGGTTTATTTGTCATTTGACGGTCCTTTTTTACAGTGGGGTTTAATTCTTTAGGATTTGCAAGTTAAAGAAAATTCCGAATCACTGAAAACATCCACACTTGAAGTGAGAATTGAACCCGCAAGCTACGGAACAGAAGATCAGAGCGTTATCCATTCTGCACCCAATGAGGAAGAGATTATTTTGCGTGTAAAAAAAACATCTCCATCGGGTTCCGAATTTAGAGATTTCGTTATACGACCCAACCGAAGTCTAACGTAGTTGAAGTAATTATGCATGTCTTAAGCGTTTGTAAAGTTTAATATCTTTCAGTGATGTAGCATAGAAGTTTAGAAAAGAAAATGCCAGGTGAGGCATCGATGTCGTCTCATCTGACTATGTTTCAAACTTTTGAGATGGTTGGCTTTGTTTTAACGGTTGGATTTATAGATGGATTTTTAGTTGTTGAATTGTACATTTGATTTGGTTTGTTTGTCGCTCAATGGTCATTTTTTGCACACTAGGGCTAATTAGACCGTGACCTACGGTTTAAAGTGTATTCCGAACCACTACAAACATCCATGCTCAAGGTGGGATTCGAACCCACGAACTGTTGAATCGAAGGCAAGAGCGCTAACCATTCGGCTGTCAGCTCGGCTATTGTACATTTGAGCTCCAGAGCTAATTTGATTGGGGCCTATAGTTTAAAGTTCATTTTAAATTATTATAAATATGCATATCCGAGGTAAGAATTGAACCCGCGAATTGTTGAACTGAGAAGCAGAATTGTAAGAGTTGCAAGAGCTTAGGGCTAGGTTTAGCGTGTTTGATCGGCAACATACATGGCTAAAAGTGCAATGTAATTATATAATTCAATACAATACATTAACCAATATTCTGTACTGTATGAGGAAAGCAAGATTTCCTTATCACGATAAGATAAGGTGCCCCAAAACACAATTCTAATATTTTACATTTTTATAAATATAATCCAGGAAAAAACTAAACATTACTAAACATTTACTATTCAATTCTATTTAAAAAGCTGCATTCAAAATCTTGAGGAACTTAAAATCACTAAAATGACCCGATAGGACAATTTTTAGCATAGCTGCCGCGTATATTCCATTTGGCGCATTTTCGACTTCAATGAATTTTTTTTTATGAAATATACTGTTCTTTTGATAACCCAGATTTCTTATCATGTCAGTAAAGATAAAAAATACTGAGAATATTGAACAATATTCTATTTTGGAAACCCTGGCCTATGCGTAACTCAATTGTTACGTATAAACTAGAGTTAAAAAAACGCATTAAAAAAGACGACTACTTTTTTTATTAATGCCACCAATAAAAAAATGTCAGTTAGGCGATATTTTTTAATCGCCAAAACACACACACACGCACACACACACATATATATATATATATATATATATATATGTGTGTGTGTGTGTGTGTGTGTGTGTGTGTGCTTAGTTTATAAAAGTGCTTAGTTTTTCTACTTATCTCAAGGCCCAAACTTATTTTTTATTTATTCCATGAATTGATTCGGTATATTTAAAAAAGTCAGAGTTATAGCGAGTAACTCAATTACATCGGGTTTCAATCATTTTAATGCCAGTTTGTTTACAGGCAAAAATACATGTAATTTATGCATAGTTTTTCACATTTCACTGAGGAAAAAAACGTGGTTGAATCCGACATTCGATTGAAAAATCGCCTCCGAAAAGTGATGGATAATTAATCGAGTCACGTTTTCATAAAACATTATATTGCACTTGTTTATTCAGATATTAAACGTCAAACTAAGAAGAAAGGATTATAAGGTGGATTTTAGATAAACATGTTTATGTCAAAAATTATTTGAAAAAAAGTATTTATATTATATTATCGAATATAATATACTCTTAATAAATAAAAATATTATAAAAATGTCTGTTACTATCATTATTAATTAAAAAAAATATAAATACTACCCAAAAAAAAAAGCTTATAAACTAGATATGGATGGTTCATTTTCAGAAATTTCCAATTTAATCGTAATTATATAGTATTTTAATCATATTATTTATATTTTAATGAAACAGATATACAAGCCATAATGACTTTGTTGCTCATTTCGGGGTTAAAGCTCGATACCAGTCATAGTTGAACAACGGGTGTTATACATATTATATCTGTTTTCTGAATGTATATATGTGAAGATAGATGCTTAAATGAGTTTCCGAATTTTCACTCTTATCCCACGTGAATACAGTCCATTATTTATGTGTGTCTACGCACGAGGCAATAATTCACAACAAATGTATAAAAAAAGCTTCTGTCTCACAGACTGTCCACTACATAAAGTATTAAATAAGCTGACTGTAGAATTAAGAGACGATTTTAGACTAAAATATAGTTTTGAAACGAATTTTTATATTGTTAACTATAAAAATGCAAAATAAATTGACAATTTTTATTTATTTTTGCTTTTATTGAATATTATAATAAATGTATGTAAACTCTTATTTAAGAAGTCACAAAGGTAAGAAAATTTGGCAACTTTTAATGATTATTTATGTCTACAATTTTAATAATCATTAATGTAAAATCTTGGTTATTTATTAAATTTTAACCATTTCTGTTTCAGAGAGATTTCTGGAATAAACTGTAAATTTAGTGTCATTAATCTTTATCTCAAATGTATTTTTTTATTTCAAGTGCCCAGACAATTGCGTATGACACCCTAAGAGCTGCCATTTTGGGAAAGTGAAGGCGCAGCATGCATCTTTTTTTACCCAATGAGCATTCCATCGTGACCTCGAAAGTGGGTGGGAGTTTTCATAATTTAGAAGCAAGGTCCAAAGAAGATCCTCTAAGCTATTATCATTTCACATGGAAGACATTGCAATCACGACTTATTTTAAAGAATACCAGTCGCCATTAGTGAAGAAGTGACTTAAGTTAAATCATTAGTGAAACAGAATTTTTTTGACGCCAATATTTTCAATTCTTCATCTTTTAACGCTTATTTTTTTTATTTCTGCGTTTATTATTTATTTATTTTTGATTCGATTCTAGTTCTCCAATTTTCCATCGATGTTCTCATATATTGCATTCATTTTCGGTTGCCTCTTTCTACTGTCGCTAAAATCGACCATACACCTTCTTATTCAGAGCCACGGTCAAATAATGAGGTCGACACATGAGTTGGCAACCCCACTCTCATTGTATTTCATATACGCAAACTGCCAGAAAAGCATTAGAATCGGAAAATGTTTTACTTGTATAGAGGCTATCAACACTCTGGTGTTTAGGATCGGGCTGAGCTGGTAGTCGAATATGATTATGGGTCTGATCTTCATTTCAAATGTTCGAGGGTACAAATACCAATTTCAGCATGGATGTTTGTAGTGGTTCAGAATCCACTTTAAACTATTGTAATAATAATCTAATAGCTCAAAATATAAAAAAATAACTGCTGTGAGACAAACTAAATCAATCCTTACTTTCGGATTTTGAACCTGTTACCTTCAAAACACTAGAATGTCGCTTTAAGTCATTACATTTATTCAATTGTTAAAATTCTCAAATTTTCGGATTCGGCTATTAATTCACACATTTAAGAATAAAAATGACTATGCTCAATTCTTAATTAATGTATGGAGCGATTAATTTTCTCTTGCGTATTGTATCACAAAATAGATTTTCAACCGCGTAGAGAACAGCACAAGGCTCGAATGTTCTTTAGTATCCACAGCGTCAACTGCCTTCAGGGAGAACTTTTGATATACAATGTGCAGTATTTACATATTGCAAAGGAGAAAACCAGGAAAATTCCCAAGCACACACCCCGAAAGATGTGAATGTGGAAGGCAGAAACACAGCGTCCATTGTCACTGGACCTTATGCTCCAAAGAACCCTAAGCCGCTAAGGACCCTAAGCCTACCCCACCCCAAAGCCACGTTGAGCTACTACATTTCTGTCCTTACAACTCCTACATTTTGTTTGCTTAAATTTACATCACTTTCGAAGTGAAAAACTTCTGTTGTAAAATCTTTCATGAGGCAGTTATACTATTTATATAATTTTTTGTAAGAAAATTAATTTAAGTATTTTTAAATTAAATTTTAAAAACTGCATTGTAAAAAATTTTTTAAGTTAATTACCCGTTGTAAAATTTACATGAAATTTTACTACATCGAAATTGAATATAACTTCTAAGTAAAATCTTCGAAAAGATAAATTTAAATATATATATATAATATATATATGTGTGTGTGTGTGCATGTGTGGCACATTTTTATTTTGTTCTAACATGCATTTAATTGCATTATGAATATTTTATCATAAATCAGGATATTTCAGAATATTTGTCACCACAGAAGATTGTCCAATTCTCACTTCTTAGGGTGTACTCTGACTTCGTCGTTCTAAAATAAACAAAACTTTCAGCAAGTCGGGGGGGGGGCGGTTCATCCGTCTTGTGGGATCGCCGTAGACATGGAGTCATCTTTTGAGGGGCCTCCTTCAAAAATTCGGATTCTTCGGGAAAACTCGTTTTGGAAGTCCGGAACCAAGCCCGAGGGAGAGACTTCCTAGGCGCAACTGTACTTTCCCACGCAGGTGAGGCATTCCACAGGTGTGGCCCCCCAGGTCAGACCTCCCCCACCTCCGCGTGCCGCTCAGGATACTGCACTTTCGCTCTCAAGGACTTTCCCCGACTCACCACTTCCACGAATCGATTACTTTTTTTTTATTTACTTGTTTTATTTATTATTATTTTTTTTCCATCTTGTTAGATTGGGAAGGAGCATTCGAAAATATGATTCTAGTTTTTTTTTTTTTTTTTTTTTTTTGTCTGAAAACAGCTGAATACATTCTGTCACGACTCGCAATTGGCAGAGTTCAAAAATAAAAGTCATTTAAATTTCCGAATTTTCTTTGACTGCTGAATGAAAATAATGAAGATGTTAAAGAAAATTGAATATCAATCATTTTCAGGATACTCCTCTTTTTTCTTTTACATTATATATATATATTTAATTCTTATAAGTTATTTAGAAATATTAAAAATTATTCGCTCACGAAATTAATAATTATAAACAAGAAAAATAAAAAAATTAAGAATATATAATTTGAATATGTAAATCACATATTATATAATTCAGATACCAAAATAAAGTATCAACAGTATTTCATTAAAGTGTACTTGCAATACATCACAGAGTATATTATCAAAACTATTTAAAGTATCACAATAGACCGCTTAACTATTTCAGAAAGCTTTTGTGCATCCACATCGTATTTGACTTTTTATCCAGTGGGTTTATGCATGAATCACAAAGGAGGAAACCATGAAAGCTCTCAAATACTTACCAAAGTATCATGCACATAGAAAGTAGAACTGTAACTTGATCGTGAGGTAACGGGTTCGGTTTTTAATGCAAGAAGACCGTCACGCTGAGAAGTCCTATATCAAAATATTCTGTAGTGCCCATGTCACTCTATTGGTGCGTGGAATCAATCTGAATTGTTGTCCTCTTCAATTTACCTTATTTCAAAATAAAGTAGCAGTTAATTGTGTTTACAAGCTTCCGTGGCAGGTTTGAGGCTTCTAGCGCAAGGGTCTTTTTGCGCACGAGGGCCTAGCTAGTTAGATCGGCTGCCGTTTAAAGTGAATTGAGAATCACTACAAATATCTAAGCTCAAGATGAGAATCAAACACACGAACTGTTGAACTGGAGGCAACAGTGCTAACCATTCGGCTATCAGCTCGGTATTCCGAAGGCAGAAAACGGCAATTGGAAATGTATAGCAATAAACTAATCTAATCTGAAAATCCTACTAACATTTGGCCAATGGTAATTCTAACAGTGATCTTTGGATTACAATGACTATGTTTGACTCCAAGAGCAGATGACTTAAAAGAATGCAGTTGTAATGCAACTGAATATCTATATTTGTAAACCACTTGTCAAAAGCCAGAATAACCACCTTTCGCAGAGCGGACTGCTGCGAAACGTACAGCAAGAGGGTCAATTAGATTCCTGAAGGTGTTCACTGAGAGGTTGAGGCATACCGTCTTCAGTGCCGAGCAAGCTGAGTTGGATTACGTGGATGAGGGTCCATGCCACCAACAACCTGATTGAGATGGTCCAATAGATTCAAGATTGGGCTTAAGTCAGGTGAGTTTGCTCACCGATGGGGAGTTCATCCTGGTGTTCTCCGAACCACGTACGTATACTGCCAGCGGTAACTAACATTGTTCTGCTGGTAGGGGCCATCATCCTGAGGAAAAACAATTTGCATATAAAGGTGGACATGGCCCGCACGAACAGATAGATGCTTGTATTTATCCATCCACAGTGATGTGTGAATCCAGAGATTGCAACGAAAACATACTCTTAGACCATAACGATCTCGTCTTCAATCTGGACCGTTCCAGAAATGGTTGCAGAGTGTTTACTTTCTGAGGTTTCACGTCGTATACGATGACGTCCATCTAGCTATTGAGCATAAAATGAGATTTATTAGAAAACGCTACTTATTGTCACTCAATGAACGTCCGGTAGGTACTCGAGGTCAAATTCTAGACTTTGTAACCGATGAACAGCAGTCAACATAGATGCTCGAACATGGTATCTTCTTCCAATGTCCAGACGCAGCATCGTTCGCTGAACAGTATCATTTGAAGACATTGTTGGTACTTAGCAGTTTAGGAAATGCTTATACCCTTGATGAGAAATCCAATGATCATGACTTTTTAGAAGTCGGATAAATCTCTTTGTTTCTGCAACTGCCCCGACGATTTCAATGATTTCCGTAGCCCACAACCCTTTATATAAGCGCAAACCACCTGCCTCCTCTGATTGATTACTTAATGTTGAAAGTACGTGAAGATCACATTAATTGTGACTGCGATTATATATGTATATAAGCAATTTCGAGCCTACATAAAAAATGTATTTGCATGATACCGTTAGATTCAACTATGGTTATATCGCTAATTTTTAAATAAGTACTCTGTAAATTGTTAATTGTAATTAATGTCTAATGATTTATACCAAGATGCATTTGATCTCCTGTCTAGGAGAATTTAGTTATACAATAAAAAATCTATATAGAATTTTTGTTGAAATTGTGTATTGTATAGTAAAATAAAGAAATATAGACTTTCTTTCGAAAAAAACATTTTAAATACTCTAAAAGTTCCTTGTTGTTGATAATCTTATCATAAATAGTGCTTTATTTGTTTAATAGATACAGATATAGGCTGGTCTATATATAAATGAACACATTTATTGCTCTCGGTCCAAATCGTTCTTATCTAAGGAGTAATGGAACACTTTTTCACACATTACACAGCCACACAAACATTAAATAATCTATAAAACACGTGTATTGATTGAACATGTTAGGTTTTGAAACAACCTGGCCTTTTGTTTAACTTCCATCTCAGTGTGCATGTTTGCGGAGGCTAGGAATCTATTTCACAATGACCATGAACTAATTATAGTTCACGGTCAAATCAGCCTTCGAGTGCAAAACGTTATGTTGAAGCGCGAGAAAATGTTATCACTATATTAATATAAACTATAATTACGTGTTTTTTTTTTTTTTTTTTTTTACTTAGTTCATTGTTTTTTGTGTTTACACTCAGAAAACATAGAAGTGACCACGGAAGATATCCCATTATGCAAAGAAAAATGGTCCAGGGTTTCGTACCTGATTTAGTAGAATACTATTCGGTTGAGGCAGTCTTTGCATTTTAGCATTTCTATGAGCTCTGTTGTTCCTCTCTTGGCTTGGGTAGAAAAAAGTCAATTTAAGTAATGATTTCTTCATTCGACCACAATTCCGAATTCAGTAATGATTTGTTGAACTCATTATCTTCAATAGACAGAAGGGAACGATTACAATAACTTAGACTAAGATTATTGGCGTTGTGGCCCATATAGTATATATGAAAATGAAACAACTGGAATTTTTATAAGAATTGTTTTCATTATTTTTGATTCGTCACATCTTATAAATTAAAAAGAAATTTCTTTTTTTCATTGAAAAACTTTTCAAGATAACACATCTTGCCTTTTGTGTAAATTTTTTACATTAATTCTAACGCCATTCACATTTTGTGTTTAGTAACAATTCTCGAGGCTTTCCTTTATCTTTTTTAATAATATAACCATATTGCTGAAATATTTCAATAACTATGGAATAATTCTCATGTCGTAAGGTAATAAACCCCGAAAAAATCCCAAACGCACATCCGGATATATGCGCAGGCAGACTACAGAAACGGAATATTCATGTTCCATTGTTAGACAATGGCTGGATTCTGATTTTGTATCTCATTCAAAGAGCGTGCTTTTACACCAACTAATACTGCCTTAAGTTGTTAATATTTCTCTTGATTATCACACTAGATATTATGCCAGTAAGTCAATCAATAATTTCGTACTAGACTGCTGGTCATCTCGTTATCGCCACACAAATAATGTATGTATGTATGTATGTATGTATGTATGTGTGTGTGTGTGTGTGTGTGTGTGAGTGTGAGAGTGAGAGTGAGAGTGTGTGTGTGTGTGTGTGTGTGTGTGTGTGTGTGTGTGTGAGTGAGTGAGTGAGTGAGTGAGTGAGTGAGTGAGTGAGTGAGTGAGTGAGAGATACAAACTAAACAAAAATACTCTCATAAAATATAATTAGTGAGTGAGTGAGTGAGTGAGAGGGAGAGAGAGATACAAACTAAACAAAAATACTCTCATAAAATATAATTAGAGTATAAAGTAGTATATCTCGCTGGATAATGCCAGTTTCACTTTATCCAAAGATCAAGGCTTCAATCACTTAAGCAGCAGATTTGAAGAGTTTTTTTCTTTTGGTCTAACCTTGACAGCAACAATGAGTAGTTGTTGAAAATCTGATTTTGTTTAAGTCAGGTGGTCAAAATATAAATTCATATATAATACACAAAATATAAATTCATCATAATATAATACTTTTTTAATAACCTGAAATCTATTTAGATATTTTATCTTTTCTTTTCAGAATTTCCATCGCACTTCAGTGAATGATTGATCTTATCGGAAATACGTAATTCTAGTAGTTCGGCTCTCGCGATATTAAAAATAGTAGCCATTTTAATTCCAAATGCAACGTTTAAACATATCTTAATATATAACAATGGTTTTTCCTTTAAGTTCCAACATGTCGCCAATAGAGGCCCTGATTTATTAGGGCGTCATTCTCATTATCGGAAGGTTGCGAGTTAGAAGTCAGGCTTAACCGAAGTTGCCTCGTGTTCACAAAAGGCAACTGCAGCACGCTAAAACTGTGCGTGTTAGTAATGTCCTCCAAGTGTCCACCTCTGGAGTTGACAGGCAAAAGAATCTTCTGCTTGATTCCAGCCTCAAAATCACAAAGACTCCACCAGGCTACTTCCATCTAACTGGTAGAGCCCAGTTCAGGGAAACACGCTGGTGCAACATGTCACCAATTATGCATGGATAGCAAAACCATAGCAGGATGGTCTCTGCCACGTAGTACACATTAGCTTGAAATATAATGTATATACTTAATTATCCAGTTTCACTTCAGTTTTTTCACTTTTATGCTTAAGAAATATGGAAATAAAATTATTTATCATTGCTTCATTGAACTTGAACATCGAAGAGCAAAAACTTCACAAGAATGAACATACCACTCCATGAACTTTCAGCTTTCAAACTTTCGGTGTCTGGAAGAATAGTGGATCTGCAGTAATTTATGGCAAAAAATTATAGATAATCAAACGGTAATAATATTACATTAAGGATGACACTCACATTATGCAACAAATCTTAATCTCATTTAAGGGAGACAATTACTGTGTGGTATGCTTGATTTTCAATTGACCCTTGATTTGGTTTATTGCTCTATGGTCATTTTTTTTTTTTTTTTGCACAAAGGAATTAGACCAGGTGCTACAATTTAGAGTGGACTCAGAATAACTATAAACATCCACACCTAGAGTGGTAATCGAGCTCATTAACTGTTGAGATAAATACCAGATATCAATTGATTCTACAGCAAAAGTTGAGAAAGAAGTTGCCAATTAATTTGTTTGTTTGTCGCTCAACGGTCATTTTTTGCACACGAGGGCTAAAGTTGCCAATTAAAGCGATAAAGTCAAAACTCAACAATGGCAGGAAGGTACAGAGAAATGCCCAAATTGAACAATTCTGATCATAAGAAACAGCTTTAGACATAAATTCAGTGTAGTGTAAAAAAGCAATATTTTATGTTGAACAATGTAAGCATTTTACATGTAATGTTGTAAATTATTATATTAAATGTCAAAATTTGCCTCTAACTAAATTATACCTGAAAATTCTAATTTTGTTTACCTAATTGTAGCTACTTTGAGTGTTATAATACTATTTACATATTAATATTTAAATATACATATTTTATTCATAATTAATTTAAATTTAAATTAACAGTATTATGTATCCCTAGTCCTGATCATAGGAACAGGAGTATCAATGTTCCTGTAGGATCCTCAATTTGCAATACCATTGCATAATACTTTGCATAAAGTATTACTCAAAAAATCATGACAATCAATAGTGTATTAAATACGTCTACATCTACAGTGTCAAAAAAAAAAAAAAAAAAAAAAGAGAGAAAATGTAAGGTTTTATCATTCAATAAGCATTTGCTATGATTAGTATGACGATTCAAATGGTGTTACTTAAATTACTTTGCAAGGTCTAGGAAAAAAGTTCGAGAGAGTAGTTTAAGGGTATATAGGTCACAGCAATATTGATCATTTACATTTCTTATTGAAAAATATTTATTATTCTTTGAAAAAGAAATGATTATTATATACTCAATTTAAATATTTAACATGTGAAATTAAAAATTATTAATTTAAGGAATAAAAAACGATTGTAGCATGGCTTAGTTCCTTTATGCAAAAATTAAATTAATATGAAAATTACCAATTATAATTACAGAAATTCGATCTGAATGGGACCCTCCTATGATGCAAACTTTGTCTCCTTCAAAAGAAGACATTTTACAGGTTGCTGATGCACCTAATCTTGCAGGAATTACTTAATCATGATTTGATGAACACCAGGATGAAATTAAACACTTACCTTGACCTGCAATGCACCCAGCCTATATATAATTGAACTATTATGGTTTATTTTAGAGCGTTCAATATGGAATCGATATTTTCCACCAGAACTTTCACAATATATCTCTATGAAGAACAGTACAATATTCCTCCAAACACTATATAAATAGCTCCCAGTTGGACTCCAAAAAATATTTCATGAAGTTTTTATTTCCCTCATTCTACATTGCATAAAGTTAATTATCTCATTGACATCAAAATTATAAAAATATTTTATTTTTACAAACTTATTTTTGGGAACTTGATATTTCTAAAAAACTGCTGAATAAACGTCTCTATTGTTTTATAAAAAATATATATATATATACATATATATATATATACATAAACAATTTTTGCAAAAATATAATAGTGTGAATAGTTAAAACAAAAATATAAAACAACTAATGCAACATTAAGTACTCTGAATAAAGAAGTAATGCTTAACAATTAAAAAAATTAATTTACAAATCTAAAAAATATTGAATCAATTTAAATACATTTATGAACAAAAATTTAAAAGTGTGTGTGAGTATTCTATACTAATATTAAAATTAAACAATATTTATATAATATAAACAATGACATAAGAATAAAATTAATCTCATTTCATAACACATGCTAATTATGTTGAAATAATTGCATTATTCTTTGACACTTTTATCTTCAAATTCTCCCAATAAAAACATATGTGGATATATAAATATTATAATTATGCAAAACATAATTATAAAAAATATATCCACATTATTTACAAAAAACTTCTAATTAACTAAATATAAGAGAAAAGGAGCAAGAATTAAAATAATTTGATATTTAATCTTGAACAGAAAATATTTAATCGTGGTACATACAGAATTAAATCTCATACAGAAAATATATAAATAAAAAATTTAATTCTAAAATTGATAACATAAAATAAAACAAAGATACACAATTATTGCAAATGTATATTTAAAAAATGTTCCATTTAACTCAAATTCATAATTTTACTATTATTTCACTGGCACACATAATCAAATATATGAATTTTAAAAATGAAGTACACAGTTACCTTGAAACATTAACCCAAAATTAAGCCTGATCATACATACTAATCACAAATGATACCATTCCTTCATCTCACAAACCAGTTCCAAGACAAAAACTCTTTCATGTTAAATTTAAACACTTAAAAAAAAAAAATCTACAATGAATCAACTTAAAAATACAAAATGAATTTACATTATATTTTAATTCTAGGATTAGAAATATCAACTTTTAATTCACTAAGAGTTAAATATATGTGTAAAAAAGTATAAAATTTCAACAATATTTCATATTATTATTTATAAAACTTTCTTTCAGTAGAATTAATTTATTTCATAATTTATAGGATTTCCATAACATTGTGTTTGACAAATTAAAAGGACTCCCCATTCTCTTTAGAAACGAATATATATGAAATAAAGAAAAAATAGTTAAAATTGCAATAAAGGTAATATTTTATTAACTTCTTTGGTCATTAATAAATAACATCACACCGTACCATTTCTTTTTATAAAACAGGTTTCATATTTGATATCTAAATAATATAAAATATTTCTCTGAAATAAACTTTTGACAAAAAATAGAGCATATGTCAATCTAATAGGATTTAAATGTTTAAAATTAAATGTTTACAATAAGTGTTTTCATATAAATAACATTCATTATAAAAATTTTATTTGACAGTCGTCAATACCGAATTCCTTTGAAATGCAGAGTCCCCAACCGAATTCCTATTTATAAACATATTTTTCATTGAAGAAATACATTTAATTGGGAAGATGTTTGTAGTAGCACTTTCAAACTAGGCATGAATCCACTGATTTCACTAAAATTTGCATTCGCAACAATCTGGCCGTGAATTCCTAATGCAGAAGCATAATCACTCTGCAATACTGCCTGAACTATCTGGTGAAGTCCTTGTGTTACAGTATGAGAAAGCTGCAAAAAACGTTCTAAGTAAATAAAATAGCCAAATAATAATAATCTACAGTCATATTTGTCATTATGTTTAAGAAAATTTCTATTATATTAAAGACTAACAAGACAAAATTGCACAAGCAAGATATGAATTAATAAAAAAATGGGAAAATTTCAAATTTTTTTTATTAACTATATAAGATAATTCAACTAAAATTAAAGTACTCAATATATTTTACTGCCCACATTTGTTTCTCGATTTTAACGAAAAGATGTTAGGTTTCTTATTTTAACTGTTTCTCGATTTTAATGAAAACATGCTAGGTTTCTTAAATTATAATTGTAACTTCAATTTTATAAAAATATTTAAAAATCTAAAAATAAAATGTATCTTTTAGTTACTCTATTTAATGACTTAACAATATGCAAAATATCTAGCACAATTTCAGTTTTCTAACTTTCTAAATTTAAATACATTTTTCACAAAAATTTTGTAAGCAATTAACAGAGGCAGAATAATTTTTTAAACAAAAGTTATACAGCTAGATAAACAAAGTTTTTTTTTTCACAAATTAAAGAAAATTGTCTAAATTAAATACAAGTAACTGAAAATAGAAATAAAATTCATTAAATTTAATATTTAGAAGTAAATACAGAAAATTTTATTATATGAAAATAGTGTTATGAAATCTTTTTTTTTTAATAATTTTATTATAAGTAATCAGTTTCACTTAAAATTTATGACTTCACATATGTTACTATTTGTATATATTCTCAGGAAAAAAATATGTTCATAGGAAGTATATTTCCTTAACAGTTTTAGTGCTAAATTGTTAAAAACATAATAAGCTATTACACTTCACTATGCATCCCAGAAAATCCATTAAAACTAATCAATACAAACAATTATTCACAGAAAACCAAACAATTACAATATAGATTTTTTTATAAAGCTTCATACTTTGTTAAGAAATCAAGATTTCGATAATTTTTTAGTTTCTGGATTATGAAAATTTCCTTCAAGGTTCTTCATGGTAATTATCAATGAGAGACAAAAAATGGCAATACTATGAATATGCAATGGTGACATGCAGTTTCAGATTTAGATTTTATAGGAAATTTTTTAAAAAAAAAATCTTAATTTCACACAAAACAAAATTTTTTAAAATTAAATAGCATTATTTATCGAAATTCAAATTAACAAAACAATGGTTAAGAAATCTTTCATCTTAGAGGCTGAAATTAATCATCATAATAAGAAATAAAATTTGATAAATGAAAGATTAAAAATTTGTTCTTACAGTATCATCTCTCAGTTTATCATACAAATTTTCTAGTTTCTTAGCAACATCATCCAACTTTCGCCTTGTTTGCTAGAATAAAATTTACAATAAAATTAGGCAATTTTTTCTTGAGAATTTCTGCTAATATTGAGTTATTCATTTAAAAGACTTATAAACTCACAGGATTTGTAGCTACTTGCTGACACTGTCGCCTAAGATCTTCAAAAATATCTTGCAGAACTTGATGCTCTGGCGGTATTGGACCTTTCTCCCTAGGTTGTTCTGGTACATTGGTTGGCAGCTGTAATGAAAATTATGAATAGAAGAATATTCTTCTTATATATAATGTAATTTGACAATCTAAGTTAAAAAAAAATTCAAATACCGGTTTTGGTTCCTCTGGTACAGCACTGGGAATAAGTGGAGCTGGGCTCATCAAGGTGGCCGGAGCTTGAGGGGGATATGATGGCACAAAATAGACACCAGGAGTAGTGTTTGGTTGGTTTATTCCTTGGGGTGGTAACTGAGGTTCAGGCATTGGAACATTAGGGAAAGGAGTGGTAAGTGGAACTACAGGTTCACTATTTGATGTGATTGGCTGAAATGAAATAAAAATAAAAACTAACTTAATTAGAAGTAATCCCCAAATTCAATTAATAAGGCTCATCAGTTGCCCATCACCTTCTTAAAATAACAAAGAAAATTCATACTGACCAAGTAATAAAATTATTAATTTTTATGTACTTCGACTTCACATATGTACTCATGAATTATTTTTAAAAATTATGTATTATACAGAACTACATGTAAATTGGTTATAACTTTTTAACATTTATATTTATACCATTAATTGAAATGAAATATATTAATATATTTTATGTAAGTTATTAAAAACTTTATATTTCTATCTCCTATATGCAGAGTAGTTAAAAAAATAATTTTTAAATTTTTCAAGGACACAAGATTAAAGGAAAAATTAAATATTTTTTTTTTCACAAAGTGTAAATAATTTACAAAATGCAATTTAAATATTATGTTTCAGAAAAAAAAACTATATATATCAAATATAATACAAATAAAAATAACTTAAATAATAAATAAAATTCTAATAATGGCAGCTGATAGTTAAATTAATATGCTTTTTATGGTAAACTAATAAAAATAAAGATTAAATTATTTTTATTAAAATATGTAATTTCTGAGTTTTAAATTTGACATGGTGACTTAGTAACTTATATACATTTTATGTCAATGCTTTGATAAAAAACAAGAACCTTTATCTTCCTTTTTCAATTTATAAAAATTATAACTAAACATAGATACAAAGATTTGAAGAAACACTTTTTATATTATTAGTATCAGAAATAACAATCATAACTATTTTATTCATTTCAAATGAATGTCAAATTTCAGTTTATTTCATAAAATAGATATCAAGTTTACTTCTAATATTGGTCTAAGGATCCTTTTTACCTACAAAGACTAATTCCACTGGACTCTGAACCACTGTAAACATCCACACACAAGAAACATTTCATTACAAGTTCACCATAAACAGGCAAAAGCACTGTTGTATGAAACAATGTTTTAACATCATGTTGATACAATGAAAGAAGAAATATTCATTTTTTATTACACAATAGACATTTGTCGCGCATAATTCAAGACACTACAATATTTACAACATTCAAAAAACTATTTTTATGACACATTTTATGCAAATTAAAATATCAGTTTCAATTATTGAAATTTTACATGCTCTGTCAGAAAAGGAAAAAGTATATATTTCAATTAAATTGATGAAAAATATCAACGATAAAAGGTATAACCATTTTGATATTAAATAACTTCAAATCAGCTAATATACAGCTTCTTCCAGATTATTGATTTTCCCAAAAATAATCGATCCATTTAAAATAAAACATAAATTTGCACTTACTTTGTTAGCAGGCTTTTTTATTAGAGGTGGATCGTTCCATCCTGGTTTAACTTCTCCATAGCAACTAGGAAGAGGAGCTCTAGGGTCAGTACTAGGTGGCATCACTGGTCCTGGATTGGAAACTGGAGCTTGAGGTGGTGACACTAAAATAAAAGAATGTTTATATTTTCTGTTAAATGAAAAATTTTATTACAATATATAAAAATTATTATTTTGGGAAAATTGCAAACATCAAAAACACAAAAAGTATCTTGATTTAAATTTAGAGAAAAATGCAACTTTCAAAACATAAAATGACTTTAAGTGTATTTTTGCATTTCAGTTTTCAACAATTTTAATTACAAGCATATCCCCTGCCACTCTTTCATCATGAATATCCAATCCAATAACTTTTTATAATAAAAATGCTTCATAAGAAGCCTGACATGACAAGAAAAAAAATTATCAGTGATATTAAGTATTCAAGACAAATATAACTTTTTCGGTATTTTTATTCATTTATTATACATTACTTCTAATGTGGAACATATCAAATTCAGCTTCATTCATTATCTTTATTTTATTTTTTAAGAATATTTGAGAACCACAACTAAATCGATTATATCCATTGTTTAGATATGTAACCGTAGAGAAGCATTGGCAATATCAACAAAACAGTTTTATGAAGAATCTAATGTTAAAGCAACAACTAATTGTATGAGAAATTTAGGAATTGCATTATTGATAATTCATCAGAACAAAGAAAGCATTAAATCAATAATTCTTAACATGCATATATACCTGGTGTGTATGAGCTATATTGCTGCTGTGGCTGGTACAAAGGTGCTCCAGAATTAGGTGGATAAGCAAAGCTCCCAGTATTGCTATATGAAAATATAATTATTTATCAAACTAGCATTTCAAACAGATATTAAAGTACATAATAAAAAATGTTTTACGGGTATTTAAAATCAAGCTAAACTAAGAAAATCAGATTGTTATCAAAATATAATAAAAATAACAGAAGTATGTGTTTTAAATTTAACAATTTTACATCCAAAGGAATGACTCATAATATAGTTCTGAAAATTGTAAAAAATATAACTCTACAAATCTTTTTCAAACATATATTTAAAATTTGCAGCAAATAAATCATTATGATATATAAATGTAAGGTTTTATTTATATCTTAACAGAAATTATATGAATTATGAGCATAGGAAGTTTTTTTAGATGCAAAATTAAAATTTTCAAAATGAAAAATCTTAATTAAAATCGAAAGCACTTTTAAGTAAATATTTAACAGCTTATTATAGTAAAATAAACACAGAAAATTTAGAATTATTGTGGAAAACTATGTTACTACAAAGAATCAAATAAAAATATTCAAGAAAGTAAATAAAAACCTAAATTCTATTTTTATTTATTCTTTCATGTTATGTATGTTTAATTCTTTATCAAAATATCAACAAGTGATTTAGGTACATTGTGTATTATGACAGTGATATCTATAAATTAATAGTTTGTTTTCCAATGTTAGGAGAATGTTTATTAGACACTCTTAATAATTAAAAAATCTGTGTTAAATATTTAGTAAATTAATGGAAATAAGAAAAATATAATTTTAACTAAAATACTAACTATCAGAAATTCATATTTAAGTATACATTTTTCAAAAAGAACTACAAAATAAAATTGTGAAAGGAAAAAAAAAAAGAGTATTTGACAGCAACAAACAAATAAGTTTGCACAAAATGTAAAAAGAAAAAAAAAACCTATTATCTAATTATATATTACAAAAAGCTTTTTTCTAAAAATTGCATATTAAATGTTTCAATTAAATAGGTAGTAATGTGGGCTGAATCTAAAGGGTCAGAAAAAATGCTATTCATAAGCGTACCAATGTTAAAAAATAACCTCTCTTTTCTAATAATAAATTATTTAACAAATCACATCAATATTTGTTATATTACAAGACAAGTTATTTGCCAGTGAATAAATTGTATTTTATTCATAAAAATGCTTAATTTTCATAATGTTTTTTTTTACATTATTTGAAGTAATAGTACCTACTCTCCATAACATTCATTCCAAATTACAAATAAACTCTCAGTAAATCATATTTTGAAACTTTGCATATACCTGTACACATTAACTCAACAAAGTCCCCTTTCTGCACTGTGAAGTTAAATATTTAGTACACAATTAATATGCTATGTAAGAGTAGTTAAAATGTATATATTAGTTAAATATATACATTTTAATTATTCTTACATAGCATAGTAATTGTCAATCTAGCAACATTTTACCACTAGATGACTTCTTTGCAATTCCAGAGGAATAATATTCTTTAAAGAGGAATTTACCTTGGCTCTGGTTGAGGAGGAGTGTAATAACTAGTAGTATTCTGAGTTGAAAAAGAATTCATTTGAGGCTGAGAAGCTGAAAATGGCTGCGGTTGAAAATATTGTTGGGAAGAGTATGCATTTTCAGAGTACACTGACGGATCATGAAGATGTCGTGGATATCTCTGAGACAAGTGATGAGGTCCCCCTGAATCTGAAAACAAATTTAAAATTCTAAACTTAATAAATGGAAAAAAAAAATTAAGAAACAATTTATCACAATCATAAATAGAAATTATTTTTGAATAAAGGAATAAATTTTTGTTTCATATTTTAAAAGAATACAAACTTTCTATATTCATTTACTGTGAATAAAAATTCGATTGCTGTTTTAAAAATCTCCAATTTCAAATACATTAAAAATATTTTTAAAGTGTGCATGATAAAAGGAGAGAGCAAAAGTATTATAAAGTAAGTAAAGTTATATAAATTTTAAAGGCAAATATTTTGAAAAACAATAAAACCATTTATTCCAAAAAAAAAATTAATTTTTCTTTTTACTTTTTTTTGAAATTTAAAAAGGCAAGACTTGCATTATGGTAGTGAAAATTAGATTTCCCAAAATAATAACAAAATGCAACTTATTAATCTTTAAAAGAAAAATTTAAAGAATAAAATATTTTAAGAAATAATTCTTGCTGGTGAATGAAAACAATAATAAACTTGATCATCTAATAAAGCTAGAAACTATCATTCCCTTTATTAAATTTCAGTAATTGAATGGTTATGTAATGTTGAAAGAAAAGCTTTAAGAAAATAGTAATCTAGAGATCTTTACCAGGAAGAAGGCCTAAAAAAAGATGGTTTGTAATACAACCAGATATAACAATCATGAAAATAAAAAAGCAGAAATCTAAAGCCAAGAACAGAAAAATTTAAAGCACTATTTCAGTTCAGTACGCCAAGGTCCACTCTAGGCTTTGGCATTATGAAAGAACTATTAATATTACTTTTCTCTATTGTAAAAAGGTTTAGATGACAAGATTTAGAGGTAAAAAAATATTCCATCAACAATCAAAACTTACACAATACCTCTATTTTCAATTTTCTAACCTAGTAATAGTCAAAACATACAAACTTCCTTTGCATAAATGTTTATAACCATATTGAGTTAATAATTAAAGGACATGATAATTATTAACTATATATGACTAACAGACAGCTAGAATATAAAAATTAAAATTTTAAATAGTATTATTAATGAAATTTACATGTAACTGAACAAAGCAATCACAACCAAAAGCAATCGATTATCAGAAATTCAAGGATCCTTGTAAATTCAATTAGAAGTTTAAGAGGTAATTTACAAAATTTATTACAAAAAAATTTACTTTGTCGGACTTTTGCAACTGATTGAGGAGGTTCAGGAGGAGGTGGAGACGCAACAGAGCTTGTTGGTGACAATATTCCAGGCATAACACCAGGGGGTGGTGGAGCAGTTGATGCCATTGAAGTCTGAGGAGGTTGATATTGAGCATGTGTCACTACATTAGACGTTTGATATGAGAAGTTGTTAGTCACAGGTTGAGGCACATTTCCATAAGGGAACTAAAAATAAAAACATAACAATTTAGAGATAAATATCAAGATCATTTACAGTAAAATAAAAATAACTAAGCCTTAATTCTGACAAATTCATATATTTTGCTTGAATGTAGAATATATCCCACATCTAAGACTAATGAATTCTAAATTTTAATTTGTATATTTTGTTGGAATATTGCATTTTTAATAAGCTAAAGTATAAAAAAATATTAAGGTTTTTTTCATAAAATATTATGGTTTGAAAACTAATGAAATTGATTAAACAAATTAATAAAAGTACTGAAGAAAAATTAACATAACATATGCAAATAAATGTGCATTCATTATATGTATACTGAAACAATGGAAAGTAAAATTTTACTGAATTCATTAACATTTTATCTAGACCACAAAAGGCATCAACCAAATTAAATTCCCAAAACAGCACCAAAAAAATCAATACAAAAAACTATATATTTAAATTATAAATTCTCTTCAAAGGCAATAGTAGCCCCTTGTACGCATTTACTATTTAAAAAGGAAGCGGTAGAAGATCTAGAAAAATAAAGGATTCTCACATGTGATACAGAAATAAAGATAAATTAAATATATTACACTCACTATTGACACTATTTTTGGAAAGTCCAATACACACAAGGGACATGTATAAATTTGTTTTTAAAAATGTTTTATCATTTATACTTAAAGCAAGGAGTCATTGACCATGATTAAAGCAGATACACATATTTAGCTGTTTTTACAGAGCGCTGGAAAATAAAGGGGTATTTTGTAAAGAAATTGCAAAAGTTAAGAACCAATTAAAACTGATATATTTGAATTCTTTATAAGTAATATCAAGAATTACACTGTGTCAATTAATGTCTTCAAATTAATTTCTTCTGACCTTTTTCCATTACATCTATCACAAGGATATAGCTTTTAAAAATTTTAAACATAATTTGTTTTGTTTAATCTAATATATGCTGCAAAAAAATTGAGCAATAACAATTTAATGTTTCATTGTTTTGGAAACATAAAACATGATTTCCTTAACCAAGAAAATATGTTTTAAACTTTGAAAAATATATATGCAGACATATATATATGCATGCATTATGTATGTCTATACAGATACATATACACACAAATATGTATGTCTGAGTACAATATATGCATAAAATAACATATATACTACTTATGTAAAGATATTAAATACTAATAACTTTAAAATATAATCACAATGTTATTGTGTGTGTGTAAATTTACACATATGAATTTTTTAACATGTGTACATAAATAATGAAAATAAATGTATACATATAATAAATGGTACATGGTTCTAAAATTAAATGAAATGAATGAAAATAGGAACACCTGTATGGGGTGTTTATTTTAAGATTACTTTAGACAAAACTGTTTAATTTCAATGCATTTTTTTGTACAAACTTTTAAAAATTAAATCATTATCTTTGTGGGTTGGGAAAAATTTATTTAACCTGCCTGCAATCACTGTCTTTAAATATGAATAAAATAGAAATATCTGAAATTAATGCTCACAATGAAATTAAATTTCTAATTCAGAAACATGTTTTCCATGTGAAAAAAATTGCTCGTGTGATAAATTTCTTTATAAGATATTTTAATTAACAACATATATATAATGATGTCATATGTCATTGAAAAAAAAAATCCTACATAGATATAAATATATATACCTGATTCTGTGGAGTATGAGTAAGAGAATGCCTTTGACTATGCATTTGGTTTGATACCGGTTGCTGAGAATACTTTTGTTGGGCATCATGAATATGAGATTGTGATATGGAACTGGAACGTCTAACATCAACTCGTTGAAATGGAAAGTGTGGTGACCGATGGCCTAAAGCTTGATAAATTCTATCCCTTAAAATTGCTAAAGTTTTCTGCAATAAATGAAAAACTTCAATATGAAAATTTGATTTATAAAAATACAAATTCAAAACAAATGATAAAAATTATAATTTTATATCAAATTAAATATAACAATCAATCACAAAAATCGCTTTTAACAAGTATTTAATAGTTTATAAAAATATAATCAGAAATTTTTATTTTAAAATTTCTTTATTGGTTAAATTGAAAAATATAAAGTGCTAAATTAATTTTTTAAATTTATAACACTGTATACTTTTACAGTGTTATAAATTTAAAAAATTGTTTTTAAAAAAAATGAAATTTCTGAGATTTAGCTAATGAAATATGTGTTTTGTAAGAAAAGTCAAATTTCATATAAATTCAATTTCCATACTAACTTTAAAATGAAAAAACAAAATTTTTGTAAACAATTCTATAATTTGTATCTAATTTCTCAATTTATTTTACATGAAGTAAAGAAAGCACATACAATTGAATTATTTTTATTAAAAGTGTACACTTATTCAAATAAAGAGAATCACTGTAATTTTAAGATAAGCAGATAAAATATTTAAAATGCTACTAACATAAAAATTAGATATAAAATACTCAGGAACACTAAAAAGCAAAAAGTTGTAGAACTTTTCTTTTAGTCAGAAATTTAAGGATTGCCTGAGAAAAAGATTGATTAAATAATTTTCAAAACAATTTTGCCCACTCATTGAAATTCTAAAGTGTAACTGGTAATTGGTGATAGAACAAAAGCACATTAATAAGAAAAAAGTTATCATAAATTTTGTCGAGTGTAACAAAAAAATTCCTTGTTAAAATTTATGGTAAAATACATAACATTTAAGAACAATTTAGGTTGAACGATTTTAATAATTTTTCATAACAATAGTGTATAAGGGGCATATCCTATAACTATTTTTAGAACTATTCTATAAGAGTTTATATATTAAAATAAATTACTCCTTTTACACTTACCTCATTTGGATCAACAAGATAAGTTGAAGCACTGTTTAAACTACCTTGTGTAGCAAGTAGTTCAGCATATTGTCCTAAAAGGGAAGAAAGTACACCTGTTTCAAGAGGAGGGGCCGCTCCAGATAATTGCTCCACAGCTTTCCTTAAAATCATTACTTGCTCAATCAAACTCTATCAAATAGAAATAGGTAATTCATATCTTTGCCAATCGACATAGATATTAGTATTTTTGCCAATATACAAGATTATATTAATATATCTGTGTATGTGTATTTTTATATACATAAATATAGGAAGATTAGGAAGTAGAGCTCAACTTTAGAATTCAATTTTGCAGTAGAACTCAATTTTTTTATAGCCATTAAAAATAAAGTATCATGTTCAGTACTTTCTTAAGCATGCACACAATAAAAAAACACTGAAAATTATAAAAGCCTACATTATTGATTTAACCAAATCAACATGCTATTTGTGTAAAGTATGTTTTATAGAAATTCTTTGGTTGCGAATAGTAGAAAAATAAGTTTATTAAATGCAATAAATATACCAGTATATTTCATAGTAGAACATTTACAATAGCTATGATAGAAAGAGTGCTTACAAGTAACTAACTTTTCATAGCAAAGTTTAAAAAAATGTTATCAAAACAGAAAAAAATTGATTCAAAGTGAAAATGTGATATAAGATAAATAATTAAATCTGTTATGAAGGATATTTTTCATATAATTTGAGTAAAATTCTAACATAATATTAGTTTTAGAATTTATTTGGTTCAAAATTAACTTTTTGAAATTATCTTTAATAACCCTTTTTAGTTTTTCCAATCCATCTAAGAAATAAGTTTGTGTGGTATTAATATAACTTAAAAATTTATGAGGTAACTATATTAAAAAGTTTTGTATCTTTTTTTATTATTGTAATGAAATCATTATTACTAAACATCAAAGGGTAAAACAATTATATAAAAAAAGAAATATCTTTGAAATTATCAATTTTTCTTATCTATTCTATATTAAAAACGTAACTATATTAAAAAGTTTTGTATCTTTTTTTATTATTGTAATGAAATCATTATGACTAAACATCAAAGAGTAAAACAATTATATATAAAAAAAAAGAAATATCTTTGAAATTATCAATTTTTCTTTTCTATTCGAAAAAAGGGTATTCTTTATTTATAATTAGAAAGCTAAAATAAAAGTACCTGCAATGAATTGACATCCAAATTTTCATGGATTTTTACCCAAGACTGAGCAAGACGTTCTAGGTTACCTGCGCTGATATAACAAAGTGAAGCATTTTGCTGCAAATTAGGTTCTTTTTCCAATCTACTGCCAAGTATTTCTGAAAAAAATATAAACACATTAAAATTATTTTAGTTTGAATATTCTACAGCATCAAAATTCAAAATTGCATGATCAATAAAAATTAAACCTGAGGAAATTTTTATCAACTTAATATTTCTTAGAAAGAACAATAAATATTAATGCTTGAAATATAAAATTTTAATTACATATAAAGAAAGATTTATCTAAACAGTCTTATTAAAGTCATTTTATATATTAAACAATAAAAACCTAAACTAAACATATTTGATTAAAAAAAAAAAATTCTTTTCTCAAAACATTGGTTTAGTATTTTAGCAAAATAAACGCCTAATTTATTTAAGAAAAACTTGTTTTCTTATAATCTTAACAAATTTTAACCTAATATTTTTTACGCGATGTAATCAATAAAAAAGGAATTGTGTTACACAAGCTAACAATATTTGTAAAATGAGAACATCGATAAATGAAATCACTTGTTTCTAAAGCATTTAACAATAAGAAAAAACATCAAATTGTAAAATAAAAAAAAATTTATTTCACTGGAATAAATGCACTAGTACTCTAAAATCCATTTTAACAATTCCTAACACATAAAATAAAAGTAATGTTGTGAAAGTGTGTTCTATAATATTATAGCTATGAAGTAAATGACTCAATACATGAAATATGGTAGATTTTAGAAATATAATAAACACATATTAAGTAAAAAGTTCTACACATCAATATGAACTGAAGATAGAACTTTAATGTACATATTTTTCAAAAGAGAAAAATCATTCAGAAATTTCTAACATTTTCACATTTAATCAACACATTTGACATAATTCAGGCAAGAAATATTTTTGGTGCTTGAATTGTTATTGTAGAACATGTAGTTACTGAAGCATTTTAATATTTTTTCTGATACTAAATAAGTATTTTACAAAATTATAAAAAAAAATGGAATATAGTAAAAAATAATAAAGGTTTCAGTAAATTACAAACATAATGCCTAATAAGTTGATACCATACCACATAACACCGGGAAATCTTGAGGCTTTGCATAAGTTAAAATAGCAGCTAATATTTCTTTCCAACAGCTTATATTACAATTCTTTACCATGGTTAGCCAATCAGAAGTAACAACTGCTGATATAAGCTATAAAAAATTGTTAAAATACAATTAAAATACAAGTTACACCTTCATAAAAAGAAAATGGGGAAATAAAAGCATAAATTAAACATACTGTTTTTATCTAACAAAAAAACAATTTGATCAATAAAAAATTCTAATTTATAATTTCATTATATCATAATTCTTAATTTTAAATGATCAATCCAGAGTTGCTATTAAAAAACTAATAACAATTAATTTAAATAAATTCAATCAAAAAATTCTGTAACATTTTAACTTATAACTAAATCCTATAGAAAGTTTGTTAAATTATAATATTTATTTACTATACATAAAATTTAAATAAAATGACTTTTCTCAGAATAACCAATCAAATGTGAAATATCAAAAACACTTACAATTTCACAAGTTTGATGTATACATATATATATATGTGTGTGTGTGTGTGTGTGAAGATTTAAACAACATATTTGATAGCCTGTATATATTTCCACCCAAAATATTTTACTTTTTATATCTATTACCAGATTAAGATAAAATCGCTAAAACTTTTAATAAATGAACATTCAAATTTAAAGATAGCAAAACATTAAACATGTAATACAATAAATGCAATATTTTTTATGGAAAAAAATGTATACATGAGGATTGAAAAAAAGGTAAAGGCAGAATCTCAATTTATTTTTCTTCGAAAAGTTTTCTGTATTACTTTCATAGTTTTTATTACCTACCCCCATAGAAGAAAATATGATTGTTTACTGTATTTTTTCTCTTGTCTGAAAAAAATCATGTACCAAATATTTAAATATTTGTGCAATAACTGTTTTCTTAATTTGAAGAGCTATAAACAGTGGCTGCTATCAAGTAAACATGATTTTATTGTATCTATTATGTGAACAAGGCTCTCATATACAGCAAAATAGCATGACACCTTTTAGTATACTAAATTCCAGAAAATTGGGCAAGGAATTGATATTTTTCCCCACAAGGGAAAAGATGATTTGTTATAATAAAGCATTTCCAAAAGCTTCTTTACACCAATATATCTGCTAAAATACTTTGCCTAGTTACTGAAGAAATTACTAGCTTTTAAAGGAAACAAGAATAAAAGTAAAATTCTTAGCAGTTGTGGTATGCTTGTACACATAAAATAATTTTACCTTTTCCAATATGTCATTTGCAAAATGGGTTGGAAGTGCAAAAATCTGTCAGAATAACATTTAAGATAATAAGTATTAACAATGCAGAAATTTTATCACTAGATAAAAAAAAATTGCTCCATAAATAAACTGTATGTAATAAAATAATAAACTTGGAAAACCTAATTTTAAATTTAGTTCCAGTTTTACTCCTTTTCTAAAAATTTGAATAGGAAAAAATTGATGTACAATACTGCAATTATTTTTATCAGAAGAAAAATTAAAAATTTTCTTTTTTCATTTAATTTAATAGTTTATACCTCGGCTATATTTTTTAAGATATAGTACATAATGAATATAGATATCTTTTATAGTATATATAGGTTTAAAAATATCTTTTATAATATATATAGGTTGTATGAGTATATTTTTTTCAGTTTTCACCTAAAATTAATCTTGATTTAAGTTTTTTTTTACCCACTTTTTTAAATACTAAATATGAATCAAGATTTAGTAGTGCAATTCTGATACTCACAATGATGCATTTTAACTTAGTGCATTGTTTACAAGCAAATTCAATTTTTCCCAATCAGTTTCCTCTAATGTAGTGCTTATTATGATTGTTGCTTTTCTTTTGCAAAATACAATAGCATAGAATATTCAAATTCTTTTGCATATAATGCTTACTAATGATAATGAGACAAAAAACGAAGTTTGTTTTAAATGAAGCCAATCGCATGAATGGTTGACAATTTATCTCTACCATCTCCTAATCCTGCATATTACACAACTGATATACATTATATTCCTTCAAGTTCTGCTTTCCAAATGATGAATGCCATGTTCAATACCTTTGAAGCATTGGTGTTGACTGACTTAAAATACAGTCGCTGAGTCTTCTGCAGTATCTCAGCGCCTCCTGCTTGAGCCAAGACCAATGCATCAGCCCATCTAGAATTCTGAATGCAAAGCTCAACTGCACTTGCAATATTACCAGTTAACAGTGCTTGTGAAATAAGTCCATCTGTTTCTTCTGTAAGAAAAGAGTGGTTATTGAATAATAAGCAATTTATAATCCATAATGAATATAGTTAAAGATACATTCAATTATTAAATAAAAAAAACCTTCCTTACCCATAGCTAAAAAAATAAAAAAATTCTTTGTTAACAAGCATAAAAAATACTTAACCAAGATTTCTAGTACAAGAATATTGGAAATAAAAAGTTGGAAGAAATGTAGCATACTTATTTTAAATTGTGCATTAGTTTAATTAATAGTTATTATTATAAACTAGTTATCTTTAGTAAAACTTTTATTAGAAACTTTAAAATCATATATAAATAACAAATTTCATTATATACTTTACACTTATATCTTTCATTAATGAGAAAAAATGATGAGAAATTACTAATAAGTAACTTTAAAAAATTAAACTGAAATTAATAAGATATGTCTTTTATTTGTATTAAATATTAATTGTAAATAAAATAAATATGTAGTATATAAATGTAATATTTGTAATATCATTCACCAAATACATAATTATATAGTTTGCTCTAGATTAAGAAATTTTTTGAATTAAGTGAATCATTAAGGTCTTAACGCTTAGTAATATAAACTCCTTAAAATAAGCACTATGTATCACATATATAAATTAACTGTATCATTTTATAACTGTAACTGTATCCATAACGAGTGCTATACTGATCTTCTGCATTCTGATGTCATTAGTTAAACCAAATATGTAACACTAGAATGTGTATTTTGTCTACTTATAAATGTAATAAATTATTATGTGCTTTATGTTACACTTGGTTTCCATCAAGCATCTCAATATAAACCTATAACTTGAGTTTTTATCATAATGCACTGATTATTTTTTCTAAAGTGCACTTTCTATTACTACAAGCTAAACAAGAAAGCTTTTGCCGTATTCGCATTGCCATTTAATAAAGTAAGAATAAATATGCAAATCAGAATATGTGGTTGAGAGGCCAGACAATCAATAGTAGAAATATCAGCAATTATAAAAGCACCTCCACCCCACACATATATCAATTGTAACTCGTACAGTAGCAAAGAGAAATGAACGTGTCAAAGGAGATCATTCTGTGTTATTCACTTTATGAGTTCAAAGTTGGCTTATCAGCCTAGGTTACTAGTCACTGAATATGCCAAACAATTTGGGATAGTGCTGTGAATGAACATAGGCCAAGCAATGGTTTCACAAATTCTGGTCAGGAGATTTGTCCCTCTGTGTTGAAGCTCACAGGGGGTAAACACAATCCTTGGATGACAAAGCCCTGTAGGCAGCCACAGAAAATGACAAAGAGTGGTGAACTCTTTGTCATTTTCTGTGGCTGTACTGTGGCTGTACATTTTCTGTGTACAATGCACACAGTCAAATGTGTGGTGAACTTGCCAGACACTTTAATGTTTGCGGTGAAACAATTAGACTTTATCTGCACCACTTAGGTAAGATGTATAGACTGATCATGTGGGTTCCTCACACACTGTTGGAAATCCATAAGCAACAATGAGTGGCAACCTGTTTATCATTGCTTGTTTGCCATTCAATCAAGTACTGATCAGTGACTGAAAGTGGGTTCTGTATGACACTCCCAAGTGTTTCAAACATTGGTTGTCACCTCAGGATACTGTCCCACATAGCACAAGATTACCTATGCACCTCAACAAAATTATGCTTTGTGTCTGATGGACTAATCATCAAGTAGTTAATAATGAGCTATTATCAACAGGGTCAATGCAGACCTGTACTTTCAGCAACATGTGCAATAGGTATTACAACAAAAGGAGCCAGCACTGTTTAATCATGAGGATATATTATTTTTGGCCAATAACACAAGTTTACCTGTTGTTCAGGTGGCCAGGAATATCGTACAGTGACTTAATTGGTAGACTCTGTGCCATCCTTCCAACTCATTTGACATTACACAATCACATCATCACTTCTTCCATTTCCTAAACAATCATCATGAAAAATCCTTCATCAATGAAGCAGACTTGCAACAAGTACCCAAGGACTTCCTTGCATCCAAAATTACCAAGTTTTACAGCAAGGGGATGGCACAATTGGAGACAATGGCTGAAGATGCTGGATGTTGATATTACTTAGAGAACTAACAACATGTATTTTATTTAGAGCAATGCATTTTTTAAAAATATTTCCTATGCAATTAATAACAGACTAAATTCATAAAACTTACACTAATATATGAAACATACAATATAGTTAAAACTAAAACATAATTTTTTTTAATTTTGCAATTTTTAAACTTTTTTTGAAATTGAAAAGCAAGTATGAGAAAAATTATGAATGGATTTTCAAACATTTCGTCAACTAATATATAAATCAGGATATAGCATTTATTTTTTTCAATACTTTAATGGAGATGTATTTCTTTACAAACCATTGCAAACTATAAAACGTTTTACAAGAAATATTTTATTAAAATGTTTCTTTAAAATTGCTATCTTTAGTATATATATATATGTGAACTTCATTGCGGTTATATTCAATCTGCGAACTATTTCAATTTGAATTTTCCTTATAAAATAAATTATAGGGTTGCTTAAAATATGGAAAAACTCTAAAGAATATTCCAATGTTTAAGTTTTTAAGCTGGCTATTCACTTTAATGTACACAAATATTCATAAATTTAATACATTAAATAAGTTACACTTAATAACAAATATTTTATTTATATATTAATTATATCAATTTAATTTAAATAGCTTGCTTGTCTGTTGCTTAATGGTTATTTTTTGCACACAAGGGCTAATTAGACCAGGATCTACGGTTTAAAGTGGACTCCGAACCACTTCAAACATCCATGCCCATGGTGGGATTCGAACCTACGAACTGTTGAACTGAAGGCAAGAGCACTAACCATTCGGCAGACGGCTCAGCTTAGATTTAGGTAGCATGGTTCCACGAGAACCTAGTACTGTGACCAAAGGTCTATTGTAGTGTATAGAGTTTAAATGTAATATTTCTTGCAAATACACATGAACACACACAAATATACAATTTCAAATCCTTTAACAAACTAATATAAAGAATTTAACTAGAATTATCATGCATAGAATTCCTACATGTAGTAAAAATAAGAATTTTTAATACAATATAACAAAAAAGGCCAAGAGGATGAGAAATTTCTTTATGTATCATACTTACGAATTTCTAAAGTAGAATCTACAGCTGAAAACAAAATTAAATGGCATTTTTACACCTTTGTTAACTATTTAAATCCATCATGCAAATCATTAAAAATATCAATTTTTTAAGGAAATTTTTAAACATAATTATAACTTAAAATAGCTTTATTAGAAAGAAAAGCTGTTCATGCAAACTTTATTTGAAAAGTTTCAGCAATAAAAACATTTACAAATTCAATGTTTACAAACTATGTTTTTAAATGCATCAAAAAATATTCATAAATTGTGGTAAAAATAAAATAATAAACTGAAAATAATACTCACTTGGATCTGTTTCAATATGAGACTCTTCCTCATCTTTAATTTTCATAGCTATGTTATCAAATGCAACAGATCCATCTCCAGTAATTGAACTTTCTGACTAAAATATACAGAACTTATTTCAAATTATAGATTGCATATTTTTTATTATGTAATAAATAATTTTATGTATTATGTACAACATAAAATTATGTAAAAAAATAAGAAAAATGTATTATGCAACAAAAACATATTGCTAAAAATATTTGCACAGTAAGTTGATTAAAAATATGAAAAACCTAGAACTTTTAATTGTATACTGTTTATTGTTATATATTAATTGTATGTGTATATTACATTACAATGAATGGCCTCCTAGATAGTTTTATTTTTAATTTATTTACAATGCAAACATTTGTAGCAAAACTTTTTCAACTAATTTCAGCATTATTTTAATTATATTCAATAGATTTATAATTGAAGCATTCTAAAAAATGGTATACCAAGATACATTTGGAAATCAATATTTAATTTAAGCATGAAAAAATCTCAAAAAACATTAGAACACTAATTTTTTGAAATAATGTGTACGGGAAAAAGTATTAGCAATATAAACCAATATATTTGGTTTATATTGCAATATAAACATATAATTTTAGCAATATAAAGATGAATTCACACAACATAGTTTTATGGATGAATAGTAATAAAATATATTATTTTATTACAATTCATTTTTGAAATATTTTGCTCACAGATGACTATGAGATGAGCAAAACAAATTGTTAATTAGTGTCATTTCAGAATAATTGCATTTTAGTGGTAAGGATTTTGAGCATTCTTATTTATGTTAGAATATAATTCAAGTAATTTAATTTTGAAAACAATGGTAACATTAGCAAATACATTAATTATATTATTGGTTGAGCTTTAGGGATCAAGATTCAAGAATGGACATGCTGCAATTAAATACATTAATACCAGCTTCTACATGATTAAAATTATATTTGCAATTTAAACTAAGGAATATCGTAAATATTTGTATATAATAAAGCAAAATATTCACTGAATATTATTAAATACTAGTTCCTTATGGTAAAATATAATAAACATTAGAAATCACATAAATCAATAAACATTAAAATATAATTAATATTAAGATAAAACAGTTGAAATACTTACTGTACTTAAATTGGAAATTTGATCATTTAAATCTAAGCTTTCTAAAGGTAACACATTTCCAGAACTCTTCAAAACAGAATTAATCTAAAATGAGATAAAATATGTTATAAATAAAAAATACATCAATAATTACAAATACCAAGTAATCTTGAATTTTCTTTACCTCTGATAATACTCTATCATAACTATAACCCAACAGAGATAACATTTGAGCTCTAGGAGTAGCATTAAATGTAGCCTAAAGGACGAAAAAATTGTAAAATTTATCTCTAATAACTTCAAGCTTTGTACTTATTAAGTTGACAGAATTTAAGCCATTTTCACATTATAGTGATATCAACAATTTAAGAAAAAAATAAATCAATATTATAGAAGATGAAACCTGCAGAAAATTCCACATCAGTCTCTCCTGGTCATCACTACTTCCTTCAACTTTATTTTGACAGAATTCCACGAGATTGCCATTTGCAAGACAGGATTCTAATTTCTCAGACTTTTTCAGTATTTCTGGTTCAGTAACTACTTGGCAGATATGAACGATTCTAGGCAGTGGTGAGTCTTGTGATTGTGTAGTGTTTGAAGCCTCATTTACAAAAGATACAAGTTTTCCACCAAACTGTTAAAGAATAATTAAGGCAATTTTATATTATAGCAAAATATTTAAATAATTAGATTTTTGAATTATAGAACTGCTAAATAAGGTTTGCATATTTTTATTGTATAATCCATTCAATTATTTTGCTTATATGTAAATAACGCATTATATATCATTTTAAAATTTCTCAAGCCAGAAATTCCTCAAATATGTAAAAAAAATCTTTTTTTTATGTATAACATGGAAACATTTTACTTTGAAGAAAAGTGTTTTCCCCACAAATAAGCTTCAAATTAAGTTAATAGTCATATTTAATGAGAATTCAATGCCTCAACTCCCTTTTACTTATAATTAAATAATGTCACATAAAAACTAATCCGTGTGAACATTTCAAAGTTCTTCAAGAAACTATATTTAAATTTTCAACAAATATTAAAAATCGATGACTTAACTTTGGTTTAAAACATTAAGCAACCATATAAATGAATTCAGTTTTAGCACAAGTATTAGTACAAATTAGTTTCTTTTACAAAAAGTTTTATAGTATCATATTCTACATTTATATAATAAAAAATACAGAACTTAAGACTTGTCAAAATCTCATTGATTCAAGTTGACTCAATTTAAAATAAGCAGTAAAAAAAAAATGCTCATTTTGATTTTTTAGAGTATAGTAATAATAAGTAATTTTCTTCTTTTAAACTTCAGAACAATTGTAAATTCAAGGATTAACCAAAGTTCCACACATTTCAAATGCTTGCTACTACCAGCAAAATTAAATATTTTTCACTAGTAGCTGATTAGTCAATAAATATTATTTCAACACCTTGGTTGCTTTTGTTTGTTTGAGCAATATCTGAAGATAACTCAAAAGCTAATTAGAAAGAGTAGAACAAATAAAGAGAGGCAATATTTTATCATATATCTTAAATTTGTATTCTGCATTTTGATGTTAACAAAGTAATTAATATCATAACTAATGATTCTCCAGTTTTTTTTATTTTTTTATTTTTAGTTATGTACATTAGAATCCAAAAAGATATGGTGAGTTTACTGTAAACCTATAACCTATTTGGTTAGTTAAAAATAATAGCTTGCCATAGTAAATTTTGCCAGAAACAGCAGAGTGCAAAAGAACTTAACAAAAGTTTGAACATTTAATAAAAGTAGTAAACAATACATTTTCATTCACACACAGTGACTTGAAATTCTGATAATTTAAAGAGATATTAAAAATGATTTAATAAATATTTCATATTAATTTGAAGTACAATGGCTAATACATGGAGTGATGTTGAAAAGGTTTACTATTTTATAAAAAATCTCAACCCCTTAAAAATTTAAAAAATAAAATAATGTTTTACTTTTATTTCTTTATTTCAAATACTCCGACAATTGGTTAAGTTCTGCTAATGGCCACAAGAGGGGCAATTAATGGCAACTTGTACAGCTGAGCACATAGCATGCCATTGCATTTGTGGATCCTCATAATTTAGAAGCAAGCACAAACTAGAAAATTCCCAGAATCGGTCTGCCATCACAAGATGTATTATTTGATTTGAAGGACATTGCAACTACAACCTATTTCTTGTATTTTAGCCACCACACACACACACACACACAAACATTAGTGAATACAACAAATCTTTGTTTAGATGGGTATAGAATTCACAAGCTTCCAGTTGTGAGAATGAAACCTTTCTCAACTAAACTACCATGGTGATGCTAAATGGAAAGCTGACTTTCTATTTTGCATCTTTCAAATGTGAAATAACAAAATTTTAACTGAGAGGCAACAGTCCATTTAAATAACCTAAGCAGCAAACATTTCATGTGAAAAAACAATTTTTTATTCAATAGCCAATGATGTTCTTATGGTAAAACTTTGTAAATAAATTGTTCATAAAATAACTAAGTTGCCATAATTTCATGATCATACTTTGTTTGAACAAACTTATGGAAAATTTTATAGATAAATATCAAAATTATTCATAATAATATATATAATATTCATAATAATATCAAAATTACTCATAATAATTATTCATAAAGTAAATAAATTTGCTTTAGTTCAACATGTTCCAATACTTATTTTTTACTTTTTTATAAACTATCTAAAATTTTAAAAATATCTAAAATATTTTAAAATATTCAATACTCAAAAGAACTTACTGGAATATATTTTCAAAGCATTTAGCAATTAAATTCGTCAGTTAACATGTAAACATATTTTGTAATTTTTCAAAATTTAAATAAAGATGGGACATAAATTTAAATTAAAGAAAGTACGTCAAACAAATTTATCTCTTAATGACTATTACCATATTTTCCTGTCCCAGAATCCACAGTGTTTAAAAAACTTTGAATTTTGTTGTGTGTATTACATGCCACCATAGATAATCTGATGAAAAATATTCTCCATCAGAAAGGCTTACAATAAAATATTGGAAAAACTACCACTTATGTTTCATAAAATAAATATCAGATGGCACCATGACTCAGCTGACTTATTTCACCAATAATTAGTTTTGCCCAATTATATTCAAGAAAGAATTCAATACCTCATAAAGATATTACTGTTTCAAAAACAGTTGCTCATCATTTTATTTATTGTCCGGTCCTGAGTTATTTCAAGCAAAAAAATGTCCAAGTTCGTATATCCTCGTATCAAAGCAGAAATTTTTAAATTACACAGTAGGTTTCAAACTAAAAGAAGAAGCTATAGAGAATGGTAGTCAAAAATGACACCACAAACGTTACTTACATTGTTAAGGCTCTGCTAGTCCTCCGTTGGGGAAAATCGAATCCTATGTTAATCCTATGGATAATATTTTATCGTTTCACAAGTGGTATTTTCATGATAGAAACTTCCGGTCTTTTGCAAATTACAAAAAACAGAGCTACTGTCACTTTGACGTCCATTTTTGAGCGTTTAAAATTTTTCAAATATTTTTAAAATGTCAAAATATTTCCATCCAAGTAAATTTTAACCAAATTCTAATTTCATTGAGGTTGTACAAAATTTGGTTTAAAGATATTTCATTTTTTTCTTCGTACAGTTACAAAATGAACATTTTTGTTTTTTTTTTTTTTTTTTTTTAAGATAAAAATATTTTTGATTGCATTAATATTTTGATACGAATTTTGATTACAAATCAAACTCATTCTTATTTCTGAAAATCCACCTCTGTCACACGCCACCTATGAAACTGGAAAATTTTTAACGCCAATCTTGGCTGATTTTTCTACCTCACTACGGTAACCTAAAGGAGGAGGAATTTCTGAGAAAAACTTCTCCCCACATGATTCCCGCTGTTTTACCATGTGGTCGGCAAACACTTCCAAATCGAGCAAGATGAATTTGCTTTTCTCATTCATGAAATAGAAAAGGCATCTGTAAATAATGCATGTTAGATTTCTGTTTATTAGCGTTGGAAAAGTAGCTATGATATGTACTTTTAAATCAACTTTGATTATTTTCATTTAAGTAAATTTTAAAAATGAAATATTATAAACTGTTTTGTGTTACCTTGTTCAATTATATTATATACTACGATTTTGTAATAAGACTACCTATGTATTAAAAATTTAAAGAACTTAATATAAAAAATGCATTTTACAATGGATACACATATACACACACACACACACATATATATATATTTCTTATAAAATATCTAATAGTAAGAACGATAAGTTTATTAGAATAATAGTGAGACAAATATTTTAATTTGATTTTTGATCATTTTCCAAAATTATTGAGTTTTTACCTCTACAAACAGTTGGACATTTAATTTTATTTTCAACTTATTTCATGAAAAAAAAATACACTATAAGGTATGATTAATAAGCATACGATACTAGCATACTAAAATATTGCGTCTGATAAGAAATTAAACACTTTAAATTTGAAAAATTATAAATATCTTTGAAAAAAAATTGGGTTTGTAGTAAAACTTCAGCGGGAAAACATAAAAGCATTCTAATAACCAAACGAACGAAAACAATATATTACAGCACACTACAATACAGATGACATCAATGCTCTTAGAGGAATCATTTTATACACACGAAATTCATTTGAGAAGAATATTGTCCTGCGCAATGTAAATGACATTATTTTTGACAAAAAAGGAATAAAAGTAATAAAATATCAAAAAACTGAATAAATATCCTGTAGCACTTAAGGCGATATAAAATATGTAACTGAAGTTATAGTATTGATGTTCGAGAAGAAATGCTTGAGAGAGAATATCAGGAAGGAAATTGAGAATCAATTAGATATGCTCAAAGTGACTAATCTAGAAATAGTGTGATTGAACGACTTTCTTTCTCTGTATGGCTACAACAATCATTAAATCATAAATCACCTTGTTGTCACTAAGGTGGGATACGCAGTACAATACCGTCTCCAAACAGATTTCTAATACAGCCATTCCAAACTATTCAACTGCAAGATTCTGTTGAACATATTATTCACCTTGACGCATTTCTCAATTGATGTTGAATGCTGTTTTCCGAAAATTCAAATTTCTTGTAAATACATTTCAACGCTTTTACCATTTTAAATGTATTTGGATCTTTTTCTCATTAATTAAACTCTGTAAAATTAGTCTATTTTAAACATGAAAAAAAGTGATTACAGTACGAAAAGAAAACTTCATTTTTCCACTAAAAGGAAATCGATGAAAAATCGATTTCCTTTTCGATCGCAAAAAAAAAAGTTTAACTATACGAATTTGTATGTTTGTGTTTGTATATAGAGTGTTTTTGTGTGTACAGAAACTATGCTTTAAGTTGCATTTGCATTTGATTATTTGTTGACAAATATAAATTTAATTTATATTTCTTACAATTTTACTCTAAACTTATTTTAATCTAATTTACTTGTGTGTTTTTATAGGGCATATTTAGTGCAAATCTAATTTTGTTTTTATCAAGCCAGAGGAAAATATCTAATAAAATAACTGAAGAGTTTTAAAATCTTCAGAATTAAAGTATATTTCACAACACATTTTAAACCAGAATATCAACTTTTTTAAAAAACGTGTACTTATAATTATAACTTATTTAATTTTATTTATAATAATGTTAGGAATGAAGTTAGGGACTTGTGAGATGAAAGATAAGAGATGAATCTCTCTTTCAAGCTCTAAGTAATTCTAATTATATAAAATAGATGTAATGATTATTATATAAATAATTACAGTTACAATATTTTTATGAAAATTACGATACAATTATATATATACTCACACACACACACATATATATAGATAGATAATCGTAACGTTATTTTCATAAAAATATATATTGTAACTGTATTTTTTAATAATCATTTCATCTATTTTTATATAATTAGAATATATATAATATATATATATATATAAAGGTATTCAAGTTCAAGTTTTAAAAAAAACTTGAAAAAAATTAATTATTTTTTATTTTGAGTTAGTTTTGAAAATAATAGTTTTTAAATATTTGTAGCATTCATATTCAAAAGTATCTTAAGTCAATGGATCAAGTCTCATAAAATCAAATTGTACCAAGGCACTTAAAAAAAAATATTTTTAATCATTCATATAGTATTTTAGGTTTGATTTGAATTGTGATAATCATTTTTGACCATTTAGTTAGTAACTGTAAAATCACTCAACATTTGCAATTTGTCTTCATATTTTTAGTGCGAATAATAAAAACAAAATTCTAAAATATAAATAAATAATATTTTCTTTAGAATCACTGGCAGCTAATTTTCCATACGACAGCAACAGGTAATTTCAGTGTCAGTTCATTGAGCATTTATACTGACCCACTTTTCCTCACCCCTATTCTAAGAACCCTGAGGGTAATTTGAGGTAAACATATGTTAGGAGCAAATTTAAAACTCTCTTTTTGGCTGTTTTTATGGCGTTAGTACTTTAACTTTTCACGATATAAGGCGCCAAATCTGGTAGACTCGCTAACTTCGAAGGATTGATTGACAAATACATTCAACCAATTATAATGTTTGGGATACTCCCCTCTACAAGCTTTGAGAACTAACACCAGATGGGGCGACAAGACAACAGAAATTCTCACGTAGGTCTGGAAGAGCCTTAAAGTAAAATAAAGAAAAAGCATGTGCTGTACAAGAGAAGAAATGTATCAAAAACACAATTCAAAAATAATCCATTTCTTTCATTTAATTATTAAAGAAACAAATTTTATTTTTAAAAAATATGTCTAACTTAGTTTCAGTAAAAAATAAAAATAGACAAGTTTTATTAGCTTCTCAGAATTATCGCTCTTGATCTATCTCTTACTTTCATCTCAGTTTATTGCACTTTGCGATGAGGTATATTCAAACAGATATCTTTTAGAATAAATGCTTTTAATGTACAATTTCATCAGTAATCATATTAAATTTTTTTTTTATTTTATGTGACATCCCCATTATAAACAGTATTTATTTTCGACAATTCGCCAAAAAAACTGCCACAGATTATGATACTCATTTTTTCTTTTATTTGGAAAAATAGGACTTTTGTATATGACACTGTTGATAATATAAAGGAAAATCGGTACTTGGTATTGTCAAGCCATTGTCCTAAAACACATCTGTGTTTTGACACTTCAACCAACAAATAAATTTTATTTTATAAATTAAAAAATATAAAAGAGAAATATAATATTATTGATATTCATTTAAATTATATATTTATGTTATAAACAACACCTATAATATGTTTTAAAAACAAAATTAAAATATGTTTGAAACCAATTTTAAATAGATGGACACACACAATGGATATTACATGATATAGTTTTCAAAATAGTAAATTTGTGTACAGTTTGGTCATTAATGAAATGTAATTTATTCAAGATAAACAAGAATGTTCTTCATAATAAACAAACTGGATTTTTTGCTTTAATAAAGTAAAATTCTGGTTTATTTCAGTATTTTATGCATACTTCACTCCTTTTAAATATCTTCTAACATTTAACAGAAATGATATTCTGAGATTTATAATTCAAAATGAGTTATTTTTGTGCAGAATGAATTTTTATTTTTAAATAGAATTTTCATTTTACAATCAAATAAAACTGTGAAAATGCAAGTCATTTAAATAAAAAAAAATTGCTTTTAGGAAAAAGATTCTGAAGATGTTTTACATTTGACTTCATCAAGAATAATTATTTCAAGTTTGCTAAAATAAATAATCCTTGAAATAATTTATTTAAAACATTATCAGAAAATAAAAACAATGTTTATTGTCTATTAATCAATTCTATCATTTTCTATTGGATTCATATTTGAATACAGGACATTAGTTATATTATTGATTTTCAGCTTTTAAAGAAATTATATGTATTCCAATGTATGAACATTGTCAATAAAATAACTAATTGAAAAAATGTTGCTTTTACTCAATTAACCAAATGAAATATTTAAAAACAACTTTTTTATTACCACTTATATGATTTATTTTGTTATTCAAAGCATTTTATGTTTACATTATTAAATAATCTCAGTTTGGGCATGGATGTACTTTCTCTCCTGTCTTTGTTCTTCCCATGTATGAATGAATGGGTTGTGAATGGTTGCCTACCCTATAAATGGGTACCTATAGCATGTGTGTACTGAGGAAGACAGGCTCCACACCAAGATATGGTTCAGTTGGAAAGGTAGAGCAGAGCACCAAATACGCCAGCTAAGCTGGCGCAAGACAACAACAACATTAAATAAAAGTATGCCACCTTGCTTTAATAGACTTTTTAAAACTGTTGTTTTCTTAAACAATATACAAATGTAAACTATTGTAACATAATATTTAACAGAATATGTTGGCTATTGAAAATGCAATCATTACTATGAGTTGCCTGCTATGACATTCTACAATGTTATATAAAACAATCTTAAGCCTCATTTTAAATAAATATTAAAGCAATTATGAAGACAATTTTTTAATATAATGTACTGTGAATGTACATACATGTAATTCAAAGCAAATGATTTTACCTATTTCTGAATACATAAAGTCACTATTTTCAAATAAATTTCCAGTGGTATGTATGATAAATAAGTGATTAAAGAAATATTTAACACATTAACAATTTTAAAAAGCAGCAGTAGATAAAAGTCTTTATTACGTACCCCAAAGGAGGCACCTACAGGCTTTCGTACCCACTTAGGTGGCTTTTGAAGAGGAATCGGAATATGTCGATGAATAGATTCAACATTTGGAGGTTGAGTTAATTTTTCTGAGCCTGGGAAAGATTCTGCAATCTGAAAAATAAGATAATTTAGTATACATAACAAATTTAAATGTACAGACAACAGAAAAATATTGCACTACAAAGTTTTTAAATCTTAATTTTAAAAATATTTATAGAATGACTTTTCCATTATTTATTTTAACTCTTTATATGTTGAAAGAATAAATAAAATATTCCGTAAAAAATGATAATAACATTAGGAAATTAAAGTTTTAGTAAAAACTTTAGATACTTTCTGTACAGAATATAAAGGTGATCAAGAAACACAATTTATAAAAGACTTATAATAGAGTTCAGTATGTCACTCAAAAAAAGTTAACAATTGAGACTGTTGACAAAAACAGATAGGTAATTATTAGCTAAAATCAGCACCACACATTACATAATAAGCAGGGAAAAAAATTTACGAAATATTTTTGAATGCAAAGTAATAAATCTGAATACATTTTTCAAATGAATATTTCCTCATAAACTATTATTAAGAACATATTATTATAGAAAAGAGAAACAAACTGATGAATTTTCAAGTGTAAAATATCAGATATCATTGTTTAAAAAATGTTATGTTTAAATGTCTTAAATCATAATTATTTCTTAAATTCTTAAGTATCCATAAATTATTCTATATCTAAATTCCTTACTTGCTTAGTTTTATAATTCAGATAAAATAAACTGGAATGTATTTCTGCACTGGTGGTATCAATGTGGTGCATACATTTTGTACTTCATGAAAGAATTCTAAAAAATGAAACTTTTTATTTTTATTTCCTTTAAACATTCCATTTTAGAAAATTGTGCTTTGAATTTCAATTTGCAGAATTTCCAGGAAATCAAGCATGCTAATTTTATTTTTTATAGGCATATACTTCAAAACTGTAATAAAATGAATTGATTTTGAAATGCCTAAGCAAAAATTTGTAAGACTGGTTTAACAATTATAAATCTGAAAATGTTTATGAAAGTATGAAGAATTAATAGCTGATAAAAGCTTGAAACTTTAAATGTCCAGAAAAATTTTAAAAGTTAAATCAAAAGAAACTTTAAAAGTTAAGCATTTAGGAGAAAAATGAAGTTCTTGAGATACAATGATGTATGAAATGTATTCATCACCATCTAACTCATCAGACATCTAATTGAAGCTTTTGTAAATTTCAGAAGTTAAAATATTTATCCACGATATTTGATGAACATTAATTTTTTAAATGAACATCATGAAAAAAATACTATGATAATTTTTAAATAAAACTTCAAATGAATCCTATTGCTCTAGATAACATATGATAAGATGCTAAAACTAGCAGATCAAAGAGAAACAGAATGAAAGAATCAATAATATTAAAATAAAAATTAAAAAAGTAGCTACAAAAAATCTGTTTTCAATCGAAATTTTTATGATCAAATAAAACAATTTTTACAACAAATTTTTTACATATAATTATTTGAAATAAAGGAATTTCAAAATACCTTTGAACTGCAGTTAACTTGCTGTTGTCCCCCCATCAAAGAGTAAACAGCAACATGGCCATCACAGGAAGAGTTCGCGATAACTGCAGGATTTCTGGTACACCAAGCTACATCAAAACTCCATTGATTACCAGTTGGCAACTCACATAAAACCTATTTAATGACAAAAGGCATAGGTTAAATATTTTCATGAAATTCACACTTTAATTTTTTTTTTTTTTAACTAATTGTGAAACTTTCAATAAAAACTTTTGAACAATTTAACAATTCTTGTTTGCATACAAATTTATATTCACAGGATTTCTTTAGTTCTTTCAGAACATTAAAAAATTCATAAAGATATAAATTTGATTTTCAAAGATTGTGAAATCTTACTTTTAACTTAGCAAAATAAATTATTTAATTATCACTATTTTGATCTTGACACCTTCAGTATTATTAAACTTTTCAGACTAGAGCAAAAATAATAATTCCCAACATATTTTATTAACATAGCTCATTAATTGAATAAATAATTTATTTGAGCAAAATTGCTCCACATATTCAAAGTTTTCCTTTAAAAGTAGGAAATCATATTACATTAATTATTTAATATTTATACGATAACAATAAAATACACTTTTTGCGTAAAAGTACAAAAAACAATTTTAAAAATGTCTTTAATATGAGAACTGCACAATATTTTTGTTATTTTTAAAATTTTTTTAAATTGTTATGAAAACAATCAAGCACTGGATATTCCACATTCGAAACATTTACTTACTGTTGTTAAGCTTAACTACACTTTGAAAGAAAATTAAAGTTTCACAATTTTTTGGTGAAGAGGTAATTAATCATTAAATATTAAAAGATAAATACATTATCTTTTTTTTTCTTTTTTTAATTTCTAAAATGGTTTTATGAAAACATCACAAATATTTTACTATTTTGAAAAAGGAAGACAACATAAGATACTTCAACATTTTATTTTCCTTAAATGCATGCAAAATAACTTATTTTTAAATGTTTAAAGCCTATATTAACAATCTTAAAATCCTATATTGTCAAGTAAATAAGATATTTTCTCATATAAATATCATTAACAAAAGATACTAATGTATATCAACAAGAGATGTTCATACTAGTCATTTTAAGAAAAATATCCAATTGTATGTGTGTGGTAAACTTATATCTAAGAATTATACTTTAATTTGCATTACAAATTAAACAAAGTTCATTACAATTAAGAGTTACTTTACAGTTTTCAAAATTTCAATACCTGATCACTATTGATGATACTAAAAAATTGCATACGAAAATGGAATTTCAGCAAGAAAAATATGTAATGTATGTGAGCTAGTAACACAATTAACATGTGAGATAGGAACATATAGAAAAATCTTAACAGTAACAAGAAGGAAAAGTTCAATGGAAAGTTGAAATATTCTTCAGAATAAAAAAATTTTAATAGCAAGAGAACATATCAATATACTTAAGTTGGAATGAATTATGATTAATGGTAAATGAACTCAAAAACTTCAATGCATAGTATAAAAATATTATTACAAAGAACTGACATTTATAAACATTAATAAACATATAAGAGAGCATAACACATCAAATTTGGAAATGTTTAAAAAAATTGAAATATTCAATTAAAAATATCTATAGAGAAAAAACAAAACTTCAATTACAAAATTCATTAAAGAAAATCAATGTAATTTTGAAATGAGTAAATTATTTTTAAAGAATGGATTAATTTTTTTATTTATATTTATATATATATTTATATATTTTGTTTTATATATATATATATATATATATATATATATATATATATATATATATATATATAGAGAGAGAGAGAGAGAGAGAGAGAGAGAGAGAGAAAGTAAATTTCTTAACAGTTTGCAGCTTACAATTTTCCCACCATTGGCATAAAATATAAGGTTAATCCTTTACACACATCATTGGATTTAAAAATAAATTTTAAATGAAGTATAAAGCAATTAAGGAAATCATTTTACTTTTCAATTAAACCAATATCAATCATAAATTAATCATTAGTTATTATAATTTTTTAAATTAAAATCTATATCAAATATAAAATAAATCTTACATATCAACTTCTTCAAGATTCATAACATGTTTTATATATCATTTTTGAAAACCTAGTAACCAGATTTACCAGTTTTTATTTTAGATTATAAATCATAGCTTCTTATTTCTGAGGGAATTCTTTTAATCAAATATAGCTTAGCATAACAAAACTTTAAGTGAATATAAAGTGGCTAAACAGAAAAATATGAAAGAATCCATTATAATTCTATTTCATATTTAAAAGTATGTATTGCCTTCTAATAGATTTTCAAAAATACTTACCTCTCCATTTTCAGCACTAGAATTTGGATTCCAACATAAAATTCTATTATCCTTGCCACATGAGAGGAGTAAATCTGGATCTTGTTGACACCAAGCTATAGACAAAATACCCCTGAAAATGATTTAAAATCAAGATTAATACGTTCTACTTTTTCAGTTTTAAAAAGTCTTATTTTCAAATAATAAAAATATTTTTGTGATAACTATTTATTTTCAAGAAAATGCTTAAGTTCTACAAAATATTTTACTTGAATCTGAAAATAATATATTAAATTAGATTAACATGGAACAACTATTTTATGGCATTCAAAATGGCAAAAATGTATGTAATCGCAAATATGATTACATGCTGAGCTATGAAGTTATAAATTATCTAAGTGTGACATTTACAAAGAATATTTGAAAATTTTAATTGGGTATTCATATACATGCTGTGTTTGATAATAAATCGACTATAGCAATTTAATTTTTCATAGTTTAAGTTCCACACTATGAAAAATATTGCTGGAAATCGATTGGTCAAATATTTCACAACTTTCTAAATTATACTATTTTGAGAAAATCAAAAGTATTTGGAATTTACAAAATAAGCATTTGAAGATAAAGTATTTCTGTATATGTAAATAAAAGCTGCCATGTTTATATTGCACAGCGTTTTACCAAGTTTGTTCTTAAAACAATCTGCCTTTAAATAAGAATTTACTAATTGCAACTTTAATAGAAAATTTGAGCACTATGATGTAGCACATGGAACTCTGTATGCAGGCTGTTTTAATAAAAAAAAAATTATAAATTATGATAAAAATACATGCATTTAAAAATTTTCTTCTACAAAAAAAAAGTAGGAAACCTTTGATGATGTTCTAATGTTTTTAAGGGTGATGTAGCAAATCGCAAATCCCAAAGTTGAATGACAGGACTGTGATCATCTTCTGAAGCAAGGCAAAGTTGAGTTGCTACTTCAGGATGCCAAGCAACAACTTTACACCGTAACTACAAGACAGAAGATCAATTATAACTTTAAATATATTTATAAACAACACTAATAAAAGCATTTCAGGTTTTACACATTTAGCAAACAGAAATACCTCTAAATAATGCTCACCAATAACAAAGTATAATCAGGCCAGTCATTAAGAAGAAACTGATATTTATAGGTATGGATACTATGATGTATACCTATAAATATCAGTGTCCTCTTTATGATTACAAATCTCAAAGAGGAAACTGTTATAAAGAGAGGAAATGTTATATAACGTTACTTAAAGGTGACCATTGGTGTTCTATGTTAATCAAAAACTATAGTAGTGAATGGATAGTTACTCTGGAAGATGAATCCGAAACTTTTATGATTGGTTCATTTTTTCTCAAATCCCAAACAACGCATCGTGCAGGAAAAGTAGATGCTAAGATATGCTGCACTTGACAATTCCAAGCAACACAAGTCACATCTTCAGGTGGCTGAAACATAATAGAATAAAATAAAATGAGTTCTTTTAATATATTTTATAAACATCTAACTTAAATATCAAAAATATATATAGTATATTTTCATATTATTGAATTATAAAATAAACTTATTGTAAATTTTAAAAATATACAAACCAAAAACTTAAAAAAATAACTTACTTTACTTAAAAATAACTTACAATATCTCTCCCTTAAATTTTATTAGATTTTTTTACTTAAAATCACATTATTTAAATCCATAACAATGGTGCAAAACATATATTTATTTAAAAGTTAACTTCATTTAAAAATTTGATAATACAAAAAAATAAATTTTCATATATAACTTTTAAAAAAATAAAAACAAGACAAATTGGTTAAAAGATTTAAAAACTAAATTAATTGCAGAAAAAAAAATAAATAAAAACTAGACAAACTGGTTAGAATATTTAAAAACTAATTGCAGAAAAATAAAAAAATAATAATTTATTAACACTTTCTTTTCCAGAAGGAAATATTTCTATTAACATTTGAATTCTTTTAATTGAGTGATTAATTTAAAGCACACAATTTATAATTTAATAATTAAAATGTATTGCAAATAATTCAAAAAAGAAATTTCAAATCATAAACGTGAGAAGCATGTATAATGAAACACAAAAAGAATGTCATTCTGATTTCTCATCAAGAATTTCTATAAATGCATAAATTTCAGATACGCATTTATATTAAATCTGTAAGCAAAATTTTGAAAACATCGCTTTTAATGCAAATTCCTTTTGCAATGTAATATTTCAAACTTTTTAATATTGATGATCTTTTTATACAAAACACAACAAAAAATAATTTAGGGAAATTTAACCTTTCAGTGTCAGATTCTTCCTATTACTTTTGACTACATCAAAATATATTAGGTGAATTAGTATTATCATATTTAATAAAATATTAAATTCAGAAATTTATTCAAATTTGTTTTTTACTTAAATTGATTTTTAGGTGATATATGGTGACTATACCATCTGAGCAGTAAGGAGGTTGAATGATTAAATAATTTAAGCAAGCTATTTATTAAATCTATATAACTAAACTATTAAAAAAGAGAAATACAATTTCAGTGTTAGGTGTTACATTAAGGCTAAGCGCAAACTACTGGAGAATTCTCTGGTGAAAACCTTGCTTGGAGAATACTTTGTGAATTTACAGAGAAAAATAATGATGTCATGTCACATCATTATTCTATTGAACCAAAGAAACTATTTACATCATATTGAATTATTCTTTACATTTTGACTGATGGGCAAAATCAGTTTTGTGAAATTATGACTGTTTATTCATCAAGACATCTGATATATATGTTTATTTATATTGAAACTCAAAATGCTTTATTTCTTTACATTTTTCTTTTATATTTTGATAATCTTTTTTTTACACTTTTTTATATTTTGATAACCTTTTTGAAAATATTGAAAATTATCTTCATTTAACAAAACTAGTGTCTATTTCATAATCTAAATTTCACCAAACACATTGAATTGCCTCATTGCTTTGAATATAATATATTTTTAAAATAAATATTTGAAATAATTTTTATAATAACTATAAATCTTTAAATAAAAATAATTATAAGTCTTTAAATAAATGGCAAGCAAATTATTAACACAATTCAAATAGTATTAAAATATTCTTCATTGATTAATTATTTCATGAAAAACAAAATATATAATAATAATAATGCATTCCTGAATCTTTTTAAGAATCTAAACTAATTTTGCAATGATAATTAATCTTTATTAAATTTATATATATATATATATATATATATATATATATATATATAATACCTTTAGCAGTGTAACCAAAAATAAATGGTAGTTAGACATACAGACTTTAAGAAATGCTTTCTAAGACCTTAATCCTCAATTAAAAAATTTTTACATTATTGTATCTTTATATTTAAACCCAACTTGTCTCAGCAATATTTACATGAATTGTTAACAAATATTACAATAATCTTTTTAAATTTTCATATTAAATTTATTTTATTAAAAATCTACTACACTTAAGCAACCTGAGCAATATAAAATATGTTGCAAAATTAATGTTTCAGTTATATACATTAAACACAAGAATCAATGTTTTCAATAACATTAAATACAGTATATTTAAATATAAAAAAATAAACTGAATTTCAATTTATTTCCTTCTCATAAAAAATTCCATGTTTAGTATTGATACAAATTATAACCCATCTCAGATTTTTCATATATTGTATAAAACATATGACTTATTTCCTAAATTAGAACATTTTTTATGTTTGTCAAAATAAGTTCTGTCTTTTGAATCCCACAGATATCTTCGATCCAAAGTTTTGCAGGTGTCAGTTTTCCAGAGAACTCTTCCTGGTTTGACCCTGGCCTAACCTATCCAGAAGTGAATTCTTTTGATATAAATGAGAGGCCCACAAATGGCATGTAATTATAAAGTTAATTAATATCAATAATTAATCATATAAAATCCAAATTATTTAAATTTTAGAAATCAAATTTTCAGCTTTATTAAAAGTTTTTAGATTTAATATGATCACTAATTTCTCTATTACAATGGTCATTAATTATTAAATTAAATCATTATTAAAATATACAGTAAAATATAATCCTTGTCCTAATTACTTCAAACTAGATCATTTGCTCAACTATAAATTTTAAATAAGAAGGAAAAAAGCTGCCAAGACAAGCACATGGAATATATGTGAGCATGTATTTATTAATATTTAATATACAAAGTGACTTAACTGTTTACCTGAGATTTTGCTCCCAAAGTAACAGGTGAAGCAGGGTTATTCAAATCCCATATAAACACCTCTGATTCACTAGCTCCAGAAGCAAGTAAACAGTCCTAAAAATAACAGAACTTTAAAGTTTGCATTGTGGATAAAAATTTAAATAATCATTTTAATGTTAAATAAGAAAAAAATTAAGATACCAAATAATAAGAAAAGAATTCAGGTGTTAGATAATAAATTTAAAAAACAGCTACCTTTTCAACAAAATCACTTTCTAAAATTAATAATATATATTTACAATTTTTAGCCACTAAAAATTATCCAAGTTAATAAAACTTTAGATTACTAGTATGTTAAAAATAAAAATTGAGCAATATTTTCAAAAATATACTACAAACAAAATATACTGAAAACATAATTCGCATATAGAAACTTTTTCTTGATTATGGTTGACTCTTATTAGATACATCACATCTCACCATACAAACATCCATTGCTACAAATGAACAATGGCATAAAATATCATGCAATAATTCAATTTTCTTTTAGGGGCATTTTTTATATAAAAAAAATTAAAAAGGTACCCAAGTAATTTTAAATAGTAAATTACATTGATACACTTGACAGGAATGATGAGACAAAATTAAAAGTACTGATTTAAAAATTTGTTTGACAAATAATTTCATCCCTGAAAATATGTACAGAAAACTCTGAAAATAACTATTAAACCAATCATATTATTTTAGGTATAGAATTTAATATATTTTTTAATCTTAGTTTGAAACATTGCAAAATATTTAAATATTTATTATATGCTATGATAAAAATTCAATGCATAATATACTGTTTTTAATTGACTTTTGAATTCCTATTGTACACATTTTCCATCAAAATAATGAAAGTAATTTGAATAAAAAATAGCCAATAAATTACTCCCACTTAAATATTAAAGTATTTCCAAATAACAACTGTTATTGAAAATAAAAGTGTTAGAAAATACATTCATAAAACAGGACTATTATCTCTTAAAAGTAAATCTTTCTTTATAGACAATAATTCTTGTGAACTTGATTTAATAATGTGTGCACACCCACAACACACCCACACACATATATATATATATTATATAATTAACATGCAATAATATAATGAAATAAAGATAATTTTACTGTCTATATAAATTAGAAAAATTATGTTCAGTCAATTGTTGTAGCTTTAATAGTAAAAATTCCAGTAAAAAGAAATATAAATGGGACTTAAATATTAGAATTGAACTATATGCAGTGATTGTTCAAGAATAAAACAGTTAAAAACCTGAAAAGCATTTATCTAATTAATTTTTTTAAAACTTAATTTATGATGAAACACATTATTTTATCAAAAACATAGCTAATAAATATTAAATATTAAGAAAATATAAAACTAATTTGTTATAGACTGGAAAATTATTTTATTATTCAAATAATTTTTAAAAAAAATTGTTGACTATTTAAATAAAAGTGATTAAAAACAATGTTAATAAACCTGGAATTTGTTAAAATCAAGGGAATGGACAGGTCCAGTGTGTTTAGTGTTGTGATGAATCAAAGCAGATTCTCCTTGGATAAGTTTTGCAGCGTCATAAATCATGATGTTACCACCATCAGCCCCACCTACAATCACACCACTGCTAAGTTCAGATGTTTTCATTCCTTCACATCCCCAGACAATTTTATGGAATCTAAAAAAGTTAATTAATAAAAAATGAAAATTTACAGTTGAACTAAGAAATTATGCAATTTACCCAATTACAATGCTGCAAATGTAAGTCACAAATGTTTTTAGAAAAGGAGCAAATGAACAGTAAACAAGACAAATGCTTATAATCATTTCTAAAATAAAAATACAGGACTTTCAAAAACTAATAAAAATGGAAAAGGTATAGAACACATGGTTGAATTGTTTATTGAAGATCATAAAGGAACAACTAATGATTCAAAATGAAGTTGTAATTTGCAGAATATATTATTTTAATACAATTAATAAGAAAATCAAAAAGTAAAATTTCAAAGCATATTGCTAATCAACTACTTAAGATTTTTTACATTTTAAATAAAGAAAATAATTCCTTGCTTGCTATGATTTAGATAAATTTTTTAAAATATTGATGGCACATATTAAAGATATTTGTTTATTCAAAGTAAATTTTTTTTACTATATTACTGATATCATAAAACTCCAGATCAAAAAGACAAAGTTAATGTCTCATGCTTGAAGTGTAGAATGTAAGATTATGGTAAATGACGACAGACCCGTACGGGATTGGTACGATTTCAAATTTTCACGCCAAGCACTCTACAGCTTTGTCGCCAACCTAAATTACATCACTATGCGCGATAGCCATCAACCAATAACGATCGCTTTCGAACTTCAGCTTTGAAATTGCGCATTTTTCCAAATTTCAAATATTAAAAATTTGAATATTTCATTATAACTAAATACTGTACAAGTTTCTAATAAATAGAAACAAAATTTTTAATATATCAAGCAATGGCACCCACCTCAAATAAACATCAGTGTAGCGCTACCTACTACAATGCCAACTGAGCAATAAAGCTAAATTTCAAACGTTAACAAATTTCATTTTTTGTTTAAACTCGAATTTTAATATAACGAGCAGTTATGCCCTTATTAAAGAAATTTAAGTATGTGGCACATTCTAACACTAACATGAAAAACACAATAACACAACTTAAACATTCATTTACTTATGGAAACATTTTTATAAAAACTTTAATTTCTAAATATGAGTAAAATTGTAATAAAAACAAAATAATTCACCTAATCTTCATCGATCTCCGAATTGTTACCTTTCAGCGAATATACTGTTTTTAGCGCTTCTAAAAAAATCATCTATTATGTTTTCCTGATTATTCTTTCTCAATATGCACTCCGCGAAAATGTAAAGTCAATATATCCTCATTCATACTTATTAATTTTCGCAAGTAACACAAAAACTCCAAAAATCGAATATCAAAACTCAATGCTTTAAGATTATTCTGTAATAGTTTCAAGGGTTACATACAAAACACGCATGTAAAATGAAAACCACGTCATAACTTCGTAATCCGAACCAGTAAACCAGTTTAGTGCACTTTATCACATTCTTGCCGTATATGCTTGGCGCATTTTGCCCTCTGTACGCTTCTCTACTATTTAGCGCACCATTCATATATAAGAAAAAAGATATTTTCCAAATAATATTTTAATTTTCTATCATACTGCCTTTTATATAGCATATTTTTATTATATAAATGATCATGTTGTCATATAAATAAAATGAGTTTATATTAACATTTAAAAACTAATTAAATAATGACTCACTAAAAATGTGATCTCATTAAGTTTTCTGAATATATAAATAAAATTAAATAATACCTAAAATCAGAAACTACACTCCCTTTCATGCACATATCAAGACCTGGCTCAGTCAAATTTAAGGCATAAATTTCAAGAGCTGCAGTTGTGCTAAAAGAGAATACATTTGTCATTAGCATTACAGAAAGAAAAATATGCAAGAATTTAGTAATATAAAATAACCTTTTAAATAGTTATGATTTTGTATTATAGATTAATGAAACATTTTAAACTTATTTTCCTTTTAAGAAAGTCCGAATATTTTACTATAAAAACCATCTATTTTTTCATTTCAAATTTCACTATGTTACTCAAACCGAAATAAATAGTGCATACATGTTCAAAGAGAAAAATAATAAATATTTCAATACTTTCTTTAAAAATAAATCTATTGAATACAGTACCCATACAATGTTATTTTTTTAAAATTCTTCCTACATTAAATTTGAAATATTTATTATGCATGTTTTATTTATTATATAAATGGTAAAATAAAATTTAGTGCAAATCAATACATTCATCACATTTGGGGGGTATCCTCCATATAACATTTTTAAGGATAAATATACAAAATGCAATGCTTTCCTAGCAAAATGTCCTTTGTTTAAAAATTTATTTTAAATTTAAATATATAAAAAAGAATTCATATAAATACTCAAGTATCATTTAAGACACTGAAAAGTACAAACTAACAAAATATTATGACAAATGCTAATAGGAAATTAAATCATTTACAAACTAAAGTAAAATTTACAATAATTTAAATCTGGATTTTATTGACAATGAATATAATGTTGTAATTTATTAACAAATTTTAGTTAAATTGTAGGTTAAATTAAACTACTGAATAAAGGTTTTAATGAATATATAATTTAATTCATATTAACACGGCAATTTTTTAACAATAAATTTACTAGTAAACATTAAAAACAGTAGTAAAAATGTTTTAAATAGAAACAGAAAGAAAATACAGAAGCAATTTCATAATGATACTTCTATATGGAATAGTTAAAATACAAAAATTATGCATAAATTATTTCTTATTTCATCTGGTAATAGTTTGCCAGGTAGATTGTAAAATTAACTGGGTGAACTTCAAAAGTTTCTGCTAAATTTTTATAAATGGCAGAAGCTTTTACTTTTGATTATTTCGGAATTTATTTTATAATTCTACATGCTCTTTATAGATAATATGTTAACTACAAACAATAAAAATAATATATTTCAAGTTTTTAAAGTCTGTAATACAATATCACATATTTAAAAACATTTAAAGATATTTACCTCATTCTTTTGCTCAGAATATGAAATGTTCAAAAGGCATAATAAGTTACTTAAATCTCTATTTAACAATTCTCAATAACATTTAGAAAAAAAATCAAATAGGATTTCTAAATAATGAAAAAGATAATTCAAAGTATAACCAAAAGGGTATTTTAATTGCTAGTCCTTTTATTCTAGAATAAGCATATTTTGATAAATAGAAGTGCAATGCAGTGTTGTTCCTTTTAAAGAAAGAGTGCAAAGATGATTGTTTGTCTTGTTAGTAAGAAGCCAGAACTAGTTGTTTGCTTCGTGCATTTATGCATTTGCAAGAAAAAAGACTAGTTAACTAGTGTAATCCAGAATTTCAAATTATTCACATACTGGTTCTCAAAATGGTACGTTATAAAATGTATTCTTATATCTTACACAAAAAGGAAAATATTTTATTTCAATTTCTATAACTACTTTAAGCAATAACTTTTTATTCTTGTTAATAAATAAGTAAGCCCACTAAGCTAAGGATTTATAGATGATGCTATAAGAAAATTATCTAGAATAGCTGAAATCATTTTACATTTTGAAATGTTCATTTTCAAGAAAAATAGATATAAAAGTGAAATTTAATAGATAACTAAATTAAAACTATGTCTGACAGCTTCAATATAAGAAACATTCTTTATTTTTTAATACTTGATTTGAAATAGCTTACCTAAAAGTTGCATCAAGCTGTTGAGCAGCTGTACCAGCTGCAAGATATATAGGATGATGTGCAGCTGGAGACCATGCTATATTAGCAGTCCTGTCAATTTCTTTGACCTTCATTGCTTACTTATAATTACAGCAATAAAACCTTAAAAAAACATACACATTTAAAACATTAAAAAAGGAAAAATCGACAATTGAAAATTATTTCTTTTATAACAAAAATGAAATTTTTTATTACTACAATACAAAGTGAACATGCATTTAATTACAAATGAAAACACAGCTATTTTTAATGTTGTCCTTAATTAGAATTGCCACTGAATTTCTATATGCAAAGATAATAAATTATTTATCTTTGATGACTGATATTACAACAAGTGAAGAAACAAACTAAATTGGAATAATATAACTAAACTGAACAAAAACTAGAATAATTTCAAATTTTTGTATTTTGAGAAGAAATTAATTAGCTGATAGTATCAAAGTAATCAATAACATAAATTAATAATATATTTAAAAGGATCTAAGTAACTACACATTATGAACTATTTTCTCCCTTTTCTCTTCTACTTTTTTTTTAAATAGAATCTAGAAAGAATCTATTTTTTAACAATCCAGAAACAATAAAATTTCATACATGTGCACTCACTGTTTTTCTTTTCATGCTGAACATAATTAGAAATAAATGATAGTTTTATTTAAGCAATTTTATTTGCTTAAATAAGTTTTTATTTAAGCAAATTTTCATCAAATACATTCATAGCTTTGAGCATCTTACTTAGAATATAGTATTTTTTTCCTTAAATGAACAGAAACAGTCCTAATTGAAAAATTAGAAATAAAATCTAGTACTGTATATAAAAATTTATGTATAAAAATTTATATAAGACATTTTTAAGAATGATTTTAGATACAAAAATATATAGATAATATGAAAATAAATGCTTAAAATTAACAAGGTATAAAATAATATAACTTCAGTTAGATTTAAGTGCCACTCAGCAGTTATCTCTCATAAACAAGGGAATTTCAATAAGGCTTAAAATTTAAAGCATATTTCAAACTCTGTAATTATTTACTCTTAAGATGGGAATCAAAATACAAATTATTGACCTAAAGGATGAAATGCTGACTAATCAATTATTAACTTACGTCTAGATGAAGTAAAATGGATAAAAAATATTTATCAAAATTACAGGAATATTAAAATAATTAATAAAATTCTCATTATATAACATCATATATCACAAAATAAAGGAATTATAAATAGAATTTAATCACGAATAAATAAACATTATATTATGGAAAAACTATAGCTAGATCTAAGAATATCACTTGTTAACAGTAATACTCAGTTTAGCCAAGATTTTTATCTATAAATATATATAAATATTTTTATACTACATTATTATAGTTATTTCTGGCCAGTTTATATACACATATAGATTAACCAAACTACAAGAATATGAATAAAAACTCTCCACTGGAATATTCTATATTTATTGAATACATTTTCAAAATAATATTCAGTCAAATATAATTAGATAATAAAATAAAAGTTAAGTCATTTATAAAAACAAAACAAAAATCATTTTTGTCACTAATTTTTTTAAAAAAAAAATCCTCTTTACAACAGTTTAATATATATATATATGATCTTAATTGATCACTACATAAAAATTACTACAGAGATAGCAATAAAATAGATGCAGAAGTTTCGATTTTAGAAAATAAAATATTTATTGTTAATATATGCACATCTGAATTATTTTCCGAATTTTTTCAAAATCTACATTAGTATTTTTTTTTTTTTCTACTTTGATAATCAATTTTGAGAAAATACTTTCTGTACTTTTTTTAATGTTTTTACTGTGAAAAATTCATGGATGTAAATAAATGTTAGAAATACAAAATATAACTCACAAAACAGTATTCGATCACATATATCCAGTGAATTTTGAAATAAAACTAGAATTTAGGTAAAAATTAATTCGAAAAATAACGTAAATATAGTGCAACATATTCCCAAATTGTTGACCGGTTGTCAATAGTGACGTGGCTCTCTAATATAACAAATTGTAAAATTCAACAATAAAAAAACAAAATGTTGAATAAATATTATATTTTACGGTCTAAAATACACTCACGTTATAGTAGATTATATATCACACTTGCACAAATACAAAACAAAGCGAAAGAACCATTAATAACATTAAACATACAAAAGCAAACTTTTTTCTTCTGCTTAAGAATTTAGTTGCCAGACGGAAAAATCACTTTTACGTTACGAAGTTCATTCGGATTAAGCAAGTTTAGGATGTCATGCTTGTAACAAAAATAATTTTAAAAATTTAAAGCTTTTAGGAAATCGTATTGTATACCATTATCAACTTTCATTATAAATTCAAGTTTGTGATCATAAATTTATCTGAAAATAAAGTTTTAATTATAAATTTTATTAAAAACAGTGCAATATTAAATGCTCATCAGCTGATAGTCATTCTTACAAAAACGAATGTTTAATTTTTGGACTGAGTACCAAGCTCACATATTTTCTCTTTATAAATATTTATCAGAACTAAATTGTAAACCTTATGATTAAACTTACATTACGTTGATAGTATAGATAAAAAAATTTTAAAGTAATTTCTTTACCCAGAAATTATTTTATTAGAATAATTCTTATGTATTCAGGCTTTTTTAAATAAGGTAGATGAGGTATAAGCGATTCACAATTTCGATGTACAAAATGAATGATAATAATAAATAATAAGAGTTATTAATTCATGAACTATTAATTATTAGAATTAGTAGAAGTAATGTAAAAAAAATTAAATCTTTATAAAATTAGATACATTATAGTTTAGTTTAGTTTAGCCAACGCCCGTTAGGTAACTTTTACCTTGTTGCCAATGCCTATTCTTGGCCTTTTGGCCATTTGACGCCGAGCCTCCCAATAACGGCTGACGACATTGTCAACTGGATCGATATATTAGTGTAATTTCATTGATTTATTGAAATTGAAACTTATTTTATATTTATTTTAAAGATGAGGTTTTTCCAAAAAGCAGCTGCTCATTTTGTAAAGTCAAATTCTTTTCAATAAAAGTTCTCCATTCCTTTTACACGTAAATTCGATTTGATGTGTACTTTATAGTTGAAAGAATATATTATCAATATTCATGATATTTTAACATGTCCCACAATTTGCGCGCGCGTACTTCTGTACGCAATAAGGCAAAAGCTGTTTCTTTCTTCAAAAAATTTTAAAATAAAAAATTAATAGAACCTTGAAAATAATAATTCAGTAGGAAATTCAAAACATTAAATTAAAAAAAATTGTAATTTGAATTTTGAAAACTAAATGCATGCTGATTCTATTTAAATTATATTTATGAAATATTTTTTACGGTCTATATTTATAATCTGAAGGAACTTTTTTTTGAAGGAATGAATTAATTGCAATATTTAAAAATCATTTATGTAATAATAAAGTAACATAAAATAATAATTAAAAATGTAATGAATGTTAGTTGCCAAAATTTGTCGTTATTTCAAATTTTTCATAAGACTATAATATATATTTGCAAGATGGAATATAATCAATTTTTTTAATTTTTCATATTCCTTCGCATGATTTCTTAACAATATTTTAAAAGGTTATAAATTTAAAAAGAAAAAACTTCCTATATTTCTGTATTAAGAAATCTGAATCTCAAACTTATGTATATTATTTAGATAATAATTATCTTTAGCAAATATATTTTTTGATTGGTCTTTAGAAATATGTAGATATTTATTCAAATTAATGAATAACAAATAATATATAGAATTATTTTTGTCTATTTATAATTCTTGTCTATTATAAGTTTTTGACTATTATAAATTTTTATTTTATTTATTTAAAACGCACACATTTTTACAATACATTAGAATACCATAACAAACTCTTTGGGCTAAAGTAAAAAAATCTTATTGTTTGTAATTAAAATGAATAAAATTATCTAAAAATATTTTTATTATAGTTATAATTTGGATTTATAATTCGGAGAATAGAGGACAAAGATAAGTAAAAGATTTAAAAATTTAAAACATGAAGTTATTACGTTAAAAAAGCCAAAATATATTTTAGAATTTTATTGGGCTGTCGATTCTGAAATTACAAAGAACGAATTTGTGTTTATTTTAAGTATGCTACATGCTTTAAATAATCTATTATAGCAAAAGTCTAAATATAATTCAATAAATTAATTTTATTACAAAAAAGTCATTTTTACTGTATAGTTATACAAATTTTCAAAATACTAAATTAAAAATGACCCTTAATTATTACAAAATTACATTGAAAAAAAGTAACTGATTTCGAAATGAAAACTACAGGAGGTCTGTGGTTGTGTTGTTTTATGATTAATTATTACTTCTATTACGGAGAGTTCTAACAATTCAACTCTGTTGGTCGAAAGCTAAACACAGATTGTGTAATGATGTTTGAGAATGGTTCTCAAGTAATTAGCGAGAAGAGTTTTCTCAATATTGAAAGCTTTCCCCTTCACTGTAAGAATCTGCTTATATACAAATGTAAAACATCATACAGAATATTCTTCTGTGAAAGGAGGAACGATAACTATAATACTGAAAAAGTGTTGTTTTAGAATGCACATATTTAGATAAAATAAAATAAAATGCTAAAATAAATATAGGCATGAAAATGTAATGAAAATAAAATCAATAGATGTGATAAAATGAAATATGAATAGAAATTACTCATATTATTGGTTAAATGAATAAATAAAATAAGTTAAAATAGTAACAAAAAATCTGACAAGTAAGTAATATGAATACAAAATACAGAGGGTATTAACACATTTTTAGAAGGATTTCGATAACGAATTTAAAAAAAAAAAAAAAAAGTAAATGTTTTAGAATAAAAATGTTTGACAACAGCTTATTATTTGAAATTAAAAATATCGTCTTCTATTTTTAAATTTATTCTTCTTTCAAAATGTCACATATGAACATGCTGTGAAGTGAAGGAAGTGTTTTTGAGCTTCCCGAATATAAACGTTCTTATTCCAGAATTCAAAAACAGTGTGAAATGCATGGTATTAAAATTTCTAAGTGCAAAACAAGCAATATTATTAATCGTACAGGTAAAAACTGCCAATTATTATTTCTACATAGAAAAAAGACTCAAAATGAATATCCGTAAAAGGTGCGTACTGCTTCAAATGTTTCTAAAGTGAAATCGCTGGTGACAAGAGAAAATCCGCCAACACAGAAATCAATTGCAAAGTCTTTAGATACATCTGTAGCAACAATAAATAAAATAATAAACGAGTATTTACAGCTTAAAAATGCTAAAAAACATAATGTTCACCAGCTTTTGCCGAGACATGTGGCTCAACGCAAAACATTTTGTAAGAATCTGTATGAAAACCACTTAGCAGGAGATAAATGGAAAAACATTGGGACCCTTGATGGAGCATGGGTTTACCAAAATGACTGTAACAAAAAAAAAAGTTTTTATTACTATAGAAAATGAGGAGAAAAAAAAATTTACAAACCCGTTTCCTTCAATGTAAAGAAAATTTCAGTAAGGGGCTTATGACTGTCGCCGGTTTCTCCTACAATGGGAAATTAAAAACAAGAAGAGTGGGAAGAAATGTTAAAACTAACTCATTGTATTATCAGGAGAAGGTTTTACGCCCAATATTTACAAAAGAAATTCTACTTATTTATCCCAATGACATTCAAAGAGAGAAACTTCATTAAGACAAAGCTATAAGTCATACTTTGAAAACTACCACTGCATTCCTTAAAAAAAAATGATGATTAATACAGGTATTGCATGTATACATTTTCAACATAACCCTGCGAAGTTTCCTGACGTTTCACCTATGGACTATTGTGCTTTTGATCTGTTAAAAAAACTCTTTCTAAACGCAAACCCACCACGATAGATGGACTCTGGAAAGTAGTGGAAGAGGAATGGATAGCAATACCCACATGAAATATTGCGAAAAGCTCTTCTATCATGGAAATCACGATGCAGACTTATAGTTCAGAAAAAAGGCTATGAGATCGAATATTTAAAAAATAATCTTTACATTTTAAACATTAAGCGGCCGCGAAATCGTTCTAAAATGTGTTAATAGCCTCTGTAAAATAAAATAATTAAATTATGTATTATAATATATTAACAATATTTTAAATATGTGATGAAAAATGTTTAGTAAATTGTATAGACCTCAAGATCTTGGTGTAGTTGAATTTTTTTATTTTATTTTTACTACTATATTTAATATTTTGATTATTTTATTTTCATTATTAATGTACGTATATCTCTAAAGTTTTTCGAATTTCGATGAAATAATAGCATATTTGATGTGGTCCATGCTATAACTCTTGTTTTAGATTTATTTACTATGATGAAATTATTATGAGTTCCTGAAATCATGTTGTGAGGTCCTGAATATACTGGTGATAGTAATGAGTTCTTCCCTACACTGAGAGAAAATCTTTGTATATAAATGTAAACTCTACAAACCTAATGCTAACTTTAAATGTCCGAATAAAAACAATACATTGAATTATTTCTCCACGAAAGCTTTTAAAATATTCGATAGTATACTTGAATAATCTACAGAGACCACCACCCACGATTCTTTGCCTATAAAGAAATAAAATAATTCTTTTATGAGCAAAAACCCTAATTTATGTATTGACCCTAATTAGGCTTCAGCTTCAGAAAAAAAATTTAAATGATGAATTATTTTATTTTATATGTTAATTGTAAAGTTGTATCAGTGTTAAGTCATTTTTAAAATATAAAATTAATTGACTTCTTCCATTATTGTAAAGCAGATGATTTCATTAATTAAAGAAATTTTATTTTTGTTGACATTTACGTATTTGAGACATGCCGCAAATTATTTGACATGATTGCTTACGATGCTGTTTCCACCCAAATACTTGTGATGTAAATGACACATAATTTGACTTCATTGATATTTTAAACCAATCAAAATTTGCTTATTTGTTGTGTTCTGTTTTCGGTTTCGATATCAATTTTTAAATTTTCTTTCCAATGTTAAGTAAAACATTATTATTTGCTACATCTAATAAGAGAAAAATTGATGTCGATGAAAATAAAAAAATATATATATACACTACTGGCCATTAAAATTGCTACACCAAGAAGGCGACATGTTACAGACGTGAAATTTATACGAAAGGAAGAAGGTGCTGTGATATGCAAATGATTAGCTTTTCAGCGCATTCAGACAAAGCAGTCGCCAGTAGCGACACCTACATTGTGTTTAAATGAGGAAATTGTTCAGCCTGTTCCTCATACACAAATTCCATTTGAACGTTGTTGCCTGGTGAAAAGTTGTTGTGATGCCTCGTGTAAGAAGGAGAAATGCGTACCAGCACGTTTCTGACTTTGATAAAGGTCGAATTGTAGCGTACCGGGATTGCGGTTTATCTTATCGAAGTATTGCTGCTCGCGTCGGTGGAGATCCAATGACTGTTAGCAGAATAGGGAATCGATGGGTTCAGGACGGTAATACGGAACGCCATGCGGGATCTCAACTGCCACCTATCACTAGCAGCCTAGAAGATAGGCATATTATCCGCATGGCCGTAATGGATCGTGCAACCACGTCACGAGCCGTGAGTCAAGAAACGGTGTCGTTTGGAAGACAAGTGTCTGCACGAACAGTTCGACGACGTTTGCAGCAGCATGGACTCTCAGCTCGGAGACCATGGTTGCGGCTTCCCTTGACGCTGCGTCATAGACAAGAGCGCCTTCAATGGTGTGATCATCGATGAACCTGGGCGCACGAATTTCGAGACGTCATCTTTTCAGATGAATCCAGGTTCTGTGTACAGCATCATGATAGTCGCATCCGTGTTTGGCGGCATCGTGGTAAACGCACAATGGCAGCGTGCATTCGTCATCGTCACACTGGCCCATCACCTGGCGTGATGGTATGGGGTGCCATTGGATACAGGTCTCGGTCACCTCTTGTTCGCATTGACGGTGCTTTGAACAGTGCATGTTACATTTCTGGAGTGTTACGACCCGTGGCTCTACCCTTTATCCGAGCCCTGCGAAACCCTACGTTTCAGCAGGATAATGCCCGACCGCATGTTGCCGGTATTGTACGGACCTTCTTTGATACGGAACATGTTCGGCTGTTGCCTTGGCCAGCACGTTCTCCAGATCTTTCACCAATAGGAAACGTCTGGTCAATGATTGCCGAGCGACTGGCTCGTCACCAAACGCCAGTCACTACGGTTGATGAACTGTGGAATCGTGTTGAAGCTGTATGGGCATCTGTACCTGTACATGCAATCCAATCTCTGTTTGACTGAATGCCCAGGTGTATAACTGCTTTTATTACTGGCAGAGGTGGTTGTTCTGTGTACTGATTTCTCAGGATCTATCGAGCCAAATTTTTTGAAAATTTAATCACTTGTTATTTCTAGTATAATATATTTGTCCAATAAATATCATTTTGTTATCTGCATTTCTTCCTGGTGTAGCAATTTTAATGGCCAGTAGTGTGATTTAACAGTTTCACATTCTAATAAATAGTTTCCTATAGCATATCAAGAATGTAATATTAACTGATGAAAAATAATACATTTATTTAAAAGAATAAATATATATTAATATACATTATAGACATTTTAAATTTAAATACTTATCCAGTTATGTTCAGAGAGTAATAATTCCTAGAACCGAAATTTGTAGTATGCAACTATATATTAGGTCTCTGAGTAGCTTAAAAATATTTATTTCATTTTGAAATTTTAATTACAGCATTTGTAATCAATTTAAAATATAATCAACGATGATTTGAATTCTCTATAAAGTTAATCATTTCAATTTTTTTAAATTTTCGCTCCGGAATTCTCTCTTTAAGAATGGAGGCTTTCATTGTAACATCTTTTAATAAAATAAATAATTTTTACTATTATTTTTAATATTTAAAAAATTAAGATTTACTGGAGATGACCAGATCTTCCTTATAACATTTTCATAATGCAATTAAACAAATCAGTAACGTCATTTTTATATTTTTTTCATTTAGTTTCGGAAAAGTATTATATTTCGCCGGATTGCAGAGTATGTGGTTTTACCAAGTAACAGTGAGGTTTAATCCTCTATATGCTGTTGAAGAATTGTGAGGGCCAGTTGGTTGGAGCATCCGCTCTTGTTATCGAACAACAGTGAGTTCAAATTGCAACCCAACCAAAGATCTGTCATGATTGCAAATAACAACTGTAGTTCATTAAATATATTGAGTTCGAAACGTTCTCCATATGAAATAATATCTCTGGGGGTTCTGCTATAATTGAGCTACTATTGAGATGGTCTTCTGCTTGGTCCCTGCTTCTAAATCACGAAGGCTCCTCCCAGCAGCTTCTACGTAACTGGTGGAGCCCAACTCAGGATTATGTAATGTCAGAGAAGAACGCTGGTGTGATAACAGCAATTATGCTGTCGATATTGAATGCTAATATAATGGGAAACGACTTCAACATTCATTAACTTCGAAGCTGAGGATTATTTTATCTTTCGATTTGATTTCAGCATACCTGTATTTGAAATCCTTTTCCATGGGTCCAAAGCAGCGTTTTAAGCAAAGCAATTAACAAATAATCTGTGATAATGACATTAACCTGTACGAAAATAATTAATAACTCATTTAAATAACATTGTTTTTTCCAAAATCTACGTTTTAATTGGAAACTGTGATTAACGTTTGTTTATAAGCATTTAAAAAAAATTATTAACGAAATGATTAAACAAATTGATAGAAAAATTTAATATGAGACGAAATATTTTTCTAATAAAAGTTGGATAAAATATATGATTTTACAGCATCTTGTATGGACATTAAGCAATGAGCTTCAAAATCATTAATTCAGAAATAAACATTAGGAAAAATTCTGTTATAAAAATTATATCTTTTCATGTATGAGAATAACTGATATATATTTTTTTATTTTTCGTGTACAATTTATGCTTACTTTCACTTTATCAAATGTGTTAATTACTTATTTTCCTTCAATGGTTCTCATTTCATTCAAAAGTAATTTTTCGAAATTAATATATGCACTTAAAAATAAGTTCATTTGAAAAATTCTTCTAAAAAGTATATAATTTAGATACATACGGATATATATATAGATAGTTAGATACATGATGTGAAAGCTTTAATTTATTTTCCCATTTGTTCAAAAATATGAAATTTCAATATATCTGAAATTTAAATATTACTTTTATCGTGTGTTTTTTTAAAATTTAATATTCATTATGGAAAAAAATTTTTTTTTCTTAACTTTAAAATTAAATATTTTCTTAATTGTCTTAAGCGTTTTAATTAAATATATTTCTTTTTTCTTATGTTAACAAAAATAATTCCTAATTTTAAAATGTGATAACAAAGAGTTTGTAAATAAATGTGCCTTACAGTTAATATGTGCATTTAAAGTCTTAATAATTGAAAAATAATGAATTTTAAAAAAAAAATCATGCATCTGAATAAATTAATTGTACTCAAAAGCATTTTAATCAAATACATTATTTATTTTTTTCAAACTTCATAGACAATTTAGATGAAATTATTTAATATTTACGGGGGTTTTATAAAAAAAAAGACTTCGCATTGAAATGCAATGAGGATATGATCCCTGAATTGAAAGTGACGCAACTTGAAATGGCAGACAAGACAATAAGTAAGAATTGCTATGGTAACGAGTATGAGATAACTTCCTAGGGAAGACTAACGGGTCTAGTCAATTATAAATTATCATGAGGATACAAATTTTGTCTGCGATATGTGGCTTTTATCTTCTTTATCTGTGTAATGTTGGTAAGTTTTGATTCCTCCAAATTATTTAAGCTTTAAATCTTTTACCGGCCTATTCCCTTTTTATTCAATGGCGTCCGTTTCGAAACGAACAGGTGTATATTACATCTGGGTGCATGATGAATATTTTCGATTGTTTTCGATATTATCAAAGAAAATAATAACATTAAAATAATGGTTAAAAAATCTTTAGAGTTTTATATTAACGTATGCAAAGATTTATACGTTTTTCTGAGAGCTCTCACTTTTGATAAAAATAAAATATCTTGTAACGATACATTGGGCGTGGTAAATGTTTGTTTACAACTGTTTTACTTTTTCATTATTAATCTAATTCTCGTGAAAATGAAATTAGAGTACATTATATTAGGAAAAGATTATAGCACATGATAGATTAATTTTAAAACGTTTTGATCATTAATTTACTGAAATTAATAATATTATATTAATTATAATTCAAGAATGCAAGTTATGTAAGATATGCCATCATTAACTATACGATGATATGATTTTCGTATCATGACACTATATTATATTTTTAAAATTTTGCAAAGGCAATTTAGATGTTTTTTGAATATATACATGAGTGTACCATTCATGTATGTATATTGATTTTAATTTTCCACGTCTTTAGTCTGAAGATTTAATGAATTTTAATTTTATCAAACTATATTGATTTTATTATTAATTGTTAGCTGATATTAGCTAACTTTATATTAATTTAAGATGAGGTTTCTATTATAATTTTTGCAAAAGCATTTAAAGTTAAAAGACGGTTTAATTATTGAATTGACCTTAATTACATAATTTAAAGTAAATCCACATGTATTTAAATAAAATATGTATATTTATATCATTGATTTCATGTATGGATTTGAACTTTTACAGTTTTAAAAACTTTTTTGTATCCATTTTGTTTTTAAAATTCTATAAAGAAACTTTAGATTTTAGCCTGAATTTAAAATTTCCTTAGTAAGACTAATCTTAAACTGATATGTAGGTATTTTATAAAGTACAATAAATAAACATCTGCATATCAGATGCAATAAACTAATATCCTTATTTAAGTTATTCTGGTTAAATAATTTTATGATTTTTTATTACATTTTGTAGAAGTACATGTAAATTTAAAAGACCCTTAACTACCCGAGTATGCATTTTATTATAGCATAATATTTTATTCATATACTATAGTAAAAGTTTGAGTATTAAAATTATAGTTTTATTATTGTAAACTTTTCTTTATTAATATAATGCAAATTTCATCTTCGGAAAAGTACATAGAAAGGGAGTTTTATATGTTTTAATTAATAATGTGTTTGAAAAATTGAATAATGTGTTATCTATGATATTATCTATGTTTATAAGAATTATCTACATTTAAAGACTCAGTTTTCAGTGAAAATACATTTTTTGTATACTTTAAAACATCTAAAATCGGAATAAATTAGCAACAGTTACAATTAAGTACATAAAATAATATTTTATAAAATCTTAATTAGCATTAAAATTATTATTTCGGAGTACTAACTTTTTGTCTACAATTAATTTCAGGTTCAGTTAAAATTTATATATATACCTGCTAATTTTTCTACCTATTTTTCTGCTTTAGCTGTAATAGGGAATATTATTTCAATATTCCTGCCATAAGGCAAAAAAAAATCTTAGAAAATTTTATTATTTTTAGAAATGCATTATTTTACAGGAACTTTCATTGGATATATCTGTTTCTAGCAACTTTCTCGAGAATTAAATTTAAGTACAGTACAATTCTAGTAATCCAAATCACTTTCAGAAAAACAAATTAGAGTGAAGAAGAGAAGGAAAATGAAAAAAAGGAGAAAAGTCAAGAAAAGGGAAGATTAAAAAAAAAAAGAAGATGGAGAGTAAGAGAGATGGAGGTTGAGACAGAGATGGAGGATAAGACAGAGATAAAGAGTGAGAGAGAGATGGATAATGAGACAGAAATGGAGAGTGAGACAGATGGAAAATTAGAAATGGAAAGTGAAAAAGAGAGATGTGTCGTTGGAGCAATTCAGAAACATTCATTTGAAAATTCCTGCATGTTCAGAAGTTAGTGCTTAAAATATAGGAAAATGGATTATGAGTAAGATCTTAGATTTCAAATTATAAATGATGATCAGCTTATTTAAAATGTTGATTAAGAAGATGACCTTAATGTACTATTGAAGCAGATCTGGATCATCAGATAGTGAAGCATTTATTGGCTTTGAAACTGCTTTGAAGTGAAAAGAGTGTGAGCTGGAGGGTGACCAAATGCAAACTCTTTCTGTCAAGTAGATATGCAACTTGATTATTTGATAACATACAAAGGCAATGAAATAACTTACTTTGACTAGGATGTTCAGCAAGCAATGACGTTTATTTACAGTGCTGTATATAGATATTGTATAAATACATGCAGCACTTGTAGGTACTTTAACATGTAAAAGTGTTGCATTTATATTTAATTGATTAAAAATTCTTTTTTTTAAATATGTAAATTTTTTTCCCTTATTTAAGCTACAAAAGTTAATTAAAATGGACCCTTTTTTTTAAAAAAAAAAAACCCATTTAACTAAACATTTGATTATTGAAATAAGGTCTAGTTCCATAAGATTTCAATAATTGGAGTTCTACTACCCTGAAAATTTTCACTGTTATTTTAATGATATTATTAGGAAGAACTTGTATCAAAATATCAGCTGTGATGTCATAACCAAACGAATCAGGAACACTTAAAGTTTTATGCATCCCATAACAATTTTTGGAACTCTACAATTTATTAATTTTTTTACCTAATAATTTTAACACGAGATATTTCAGTAAGTTCTGAAAGGGTCAATACTCATTATTGGTTAAGGTTTCTTCTTTTATGGATAGTTCTGACACAGTAATATGCCTCAAGCCAAATGGGTATGCTGAAATGCTTTTCATTCTCAAAAATCTGCAGTGCCTTGAAAGAATTCCTTCACCTTTTGTATTCATCTGTTAAAATTCAAGAAGAAATTTCAATATTCACAATTAAAATTTTTTTAAATTTAATGATGTGGCTTTGCCATAATGAAAAAAGGATTTTTATGCCAGGTTTTTAGACAGTAATTACTGCAAATTAGTTTTAACATCTTTAATAAAATCAATATAAATTATTTTTTATTTAAATAACCTGTAAATTAAATTAGATCTCACTATACAAATGTGATTTACTTTTATCTGTAACCAATTAATATTCAAGTATTTCTATTCAATTTATATATATATATATATATATTTGAGTAATAAAACTTAACTAAAAAAATGAAGCAATTATAATTTTCTTCCTTAAAAATTGAATTCATGTAGTGTTATTGATATAAAAGATCTATTTTTTTTTATTGCATCATACAAGGTTGCACAACTTACTACATTTTAGTTTTCAGAAGGGATACATTTTTACCAAATTTGAGTTCTAAGAGTATAAAGAGATTTCTTATGCATAAGTAAAATATTATGGATAAAAAGTTATTCATTCCTGCAAATTTGCAATATTTGACGACATCATCAAGGCACACTGAACTGAAATAAAAAAAAATGTAGAAAATATAGTACATTCAAGAACATTCTCTGTTACTTATTTTTTAGGCCATTTTTAACTTTTGAATAGCTAAGTTAGTGAACCCTCTAAGATACTTGTAAGATAGGTAGCTTATAAGTTAATGGTATCATATAAAAAAATTATTAAACAAATAGTTAACTTTATGATCAGGGCCTGACATGACATAATTGGGGGCCAGGGGAAAAGCTTTTTTTTGGGATCTTCTCTCAGCTTCATTATTTTAGCAACGAAGAACCAAACTTTATGGAAATATTTAAATTTTTCACTTTATTATAGCTATGTAACATAAAAATTGATTAAAAACTAAAACCTTTATGTAAACATATCACAATGTATGATATGTATAAAAATACAGGCTTTTAACACAATTTATCCATTTGTATTGTGAAAATTTAACTGAAATTTGTAGTAAAAAGACATAGATTTATGAAATATAGATTTTTATATTCATTCAATAGATTCATAAAGAAATTAATGTAAAATTGATAGATTTTACACTGTACTGATATTTAGCTTTAAAAAAGTTCATTATAGAAGGAAATATATTGAAAAGTTTATATTTGATCTGGGTCCCCTCTGATGTGGGAAATAAGAGCAGCTGCTCTATATGCCCCTTAGTCAGATTCTGTGTATGACTCTATTTTAATTTTCCTTTGATTAATTTTTTTACTGTCTGTATTTGAAATTATTTCACTTCAACTTACTTTGTTTAGACATTCTCTTGAAAGTGTTTATACATGCAACTTGATAACTAAGTGAATGTGATTTTTTAAGCAAATAAATATTCTTTTTGAGGCATGCTTGCTTAAATTATTTTATTAATAAAATTTATCAGTTAACACTGAATCTTTATTAATGATTTGATTTAATATATCAATAATTAATTCATTTTCTCTTAATAAAAGGGATTTGGAAATGAAACATGTGAAGACATATATATCAATTAATGAAGCCATTACAGTACCTGTCCGTACCTTATTCTAAAAATAAAACCAATCTGCTAAGAATTGTTGTTCAATAATTAGGGTGATATATTATTATTGTTGTCATAAGCAAAAGTCCAATTTGCATTATCAAACAAATTTAAATAATAGTATATAAAAAATAATTTTTAAACTTGAATTTTAAATTAATCTAAATTTTAAGCATAAATTCAGTATGTTTAGGCAAAACAGAGAAAAATCTTATTGATTGATGCCTTATTGTAAATTTAAATTTGAAAAAAAAAAAAAAGGCTAATAGCGACAAAAGTAATAAATAAGATATTAATTCTTAGAAACTAATGCTGTGCAATTTGTATTAATCAATTATTTGCTTTGGCTATAAATTTCTAAAATAAATAAATTATTTATTTCATATATATTTTATTAATGACTTTAATAATCAGCTTTTATCAATATATTTTTAATCTGTATTATGTACATATAAAGTGGCAAAAATTTTGATAATTTATGTTATATTTATATTGCTATCATATTAATTAATCCTTTCCTTAAGTTAATTATGTATTAATAAATGTAGTTAATGTTGTATTAATAAATTTTCTTAATAATTATATATAATAATAATTTAAAAAATTAAATCTTTAAAAAAAAATCTGTATTAACTATGTGCTGTTTTTACGACCCTGTCTTCTTCAGGATTGTTCAATAACTGAAAATATATTTGTTACTGACGACACATTTATTCCACATTAAAAACCAGTTAATTATAGTACTTACTATTATGATATGAATTCTTACATTTTTTTAAAACATGTTAAGTTTTATCCAAAATTTTTACAAAATTTATCTTTTAGTTGGCAGCATCAAATGTTGGGTATGCCGTTCAGACTCAGATCCACGATGTGTTGATCCCTTTGATAACACAACTATCCCTATTTTTGATTGTGAAGCAGTGAAATTGGAGCATTATCCAGGTCTAAAGGCCTCCATGTGCAGAAAAATCAGGCAAAAGGGTAATTTATAAGTTTTTTGCTCTTATTTAGTCTATATTTAGATTTATTATTTATCCGTTAGATTACATAACAATGATAATGTTAATAAATTGTAAATTGAATTTGCTATATTTTGTGTGTTAAATTTATATATGTATAAACCTTTTTTAATTGTAACCAAGATTTTCAGTTTAATTCCATTCAATTTAAATCAAAAGTTTTTTTTTTTTTTTTTTTTTTAAATAAAATACTGAAATGCAAATGAATTTACTTGGAAAACTGAATAATTTTTAAAACTCTTATATATTGTATTAATGAGTTAATGTTGTATTAATAAATTTTCTCAATAATTATATATACTAATGATTTAAAAAATTAAATCTTTAAAAAAAAAAAAAATCTGTATTAACTATGTGTTGTTTTTACGACCCTGTCTTCTTCAGGATTGTTCAATAACTGAAAATATATTTGTTACTGACGACACATTTATTCCACATTAAAAGACACAAACATTTATTTTAGACATTTTTCCACATTATTCAAAGATATATATATATATTTCATTAGCCAAAGAGTGGGACGTTTGTTACCTCTGACAATCACAATAATCAACTGTTCCTCTCACTCCAACACAACTCATCCATCATGTCTCTGTATCTCTTCCCTTTGAATCCAATGAAATAAGTTCTTATTTCTGTTAACTGCTTGATTTTTCACAAATTAATTGCACAAAAATTATATAAAAGAAATATTCTATCATACACATATAAACAATTTAAATGTTTCCTTCTGTTGTTTTTGATCATTTGAATTCACCAAAGGAATTAAATGGAAATCTCTGTAGACTGAAAAATTTTGGCTATTATGTATTTAGGAAATTTTTAATGTATTAGATATATTCAGTTAATTATTATTATAATGCAATAATTTGTAAAATTATGAATTTTTTGAGAAATTTGTGTTGTCATGAAAATTATGTTTTCATATTTGTCTGTATATAATGTTTGTTTTACATGTACATCTTTATAGCTGCCAACTTGTATAATTTGGCTGTGCATTGTATCTGTTTTGATTATATTGTAAGATTTTATAGTTGTGTGATAAACTTATATAGATTTATAACATTTTTAAATTAACTTGTGAATATGTGTTTCCTGTCCAGTCTCTTGAACATAATTGTGGTTATTAGTAAGATATATGTAACGATATTTAAAAAAAGAAAGGAAAGCAATTTATATTTATTATATTTCTTAAAAAGAAGTATATTGTTTTGGATTTAAAATCCATTTCCATCCCCTAATCATTTAGCTTTATTTTGTCAATAATATCGAGAGATGCCAATGTAATTTTAATAAATGACCATTTAAAGTAAGTATAATTTTTAAAAGTATGCTAATAGCTATGCTTGTTGGAAATGCAATCCATTTTTATTTGTGCCTTCTTTATTCCTGAAGTTTAATTTTCATTCACAATAAAAATGGCTAACTAAAATATCAACTTTATTTTTCAACTAAATTGTTAATAAAAAGAATAAAATTGACATGATTGTAATTTAAAATTTTTGTTTAAAATAAAATTTAGGAAAATCCAAAAATTTGTAACAATTATATATTTTTTGATTTTAATAACAAGTTCCATAAATAAAACAATTTATATTTTACACATTTTTTACATAAAATTTCTATTTTTATGAATGTTAACTATAGGAAATAGTCTTAATTAATAGTTCACAGTTTTATTGCAATAATTATTTGATGATTAACATAAATCAGAAATAGTATGAATATTTAAGCTTTCATCAGTTATTAGTTACAAAATGTGATAAACAAATACTATATAAAGAAATCTAGAGTATAATTTCATAACTCTTTATAATAAATATATTAAAAATATTTTGCCTACTAAATGCATTCAAAAATATAGCTATGAGCTAAAAATTCTTTACAGTGATTAAAGATCAGTTTATGACGCTCATTTTTACAAACCTCTAATTTACAAACACTCACATTTTTATGAATTAGTATCTAGTTCCTACTCTGTTACCATAAATACAATGATAATTATATAACTCTAATGAACTAAAATTGTGAAAAATCTCTTTTGAGAATTATCTCATATTTTATAATTTGATATTTTTCAATTTTTTATTTGATTTTTCTTTTTAAAATATCTCAGAACTTTATTCTTAAATTGACACATGCAGACAAGTCAGATATTATTGAAACAAAAGTCAAAGATACATTGATATCTGACATGATAAGGAAGAATTGTGATGTCGCATTTGACTCCTATCCTTCCTGTATGTTAGAATATAGATAGAGGAGAAAACTCTTTAAAAGTTTGAGTTGTGTTGTTCTGTAGTTGCTTTCATTTGAATGACTTATATTATGAAGTTTTGTTGTTGAGAAGATTGAGTCGCTCCTGTTGAGGATTAGACACAGTTAAAAAATGAACGTGTTTATCAGTTGAAGAATTCTATAAAAGGCGGCGAAAAAATATTAAGTAACACAAAAATTGCCAAAAAACATGGAATTCTGAAGAACTACCTCTGAATTTATGACAACTTTGAAAACAATCCTTGAGAAAGGAAACAGTACCAGCAAAATTGCTCCCCTTCAAAAATATTGTCAAGAAATAAAATATCATAAACTAGCAAAAGTTTTTCCTGTTTGGTTGAAAAGAATAAAAATTCCTTTTGATAATAATATTGTTATAGAGAAATTCAACTACTTTGCTGTGAAGCTGAGCATAAGTGATTTCAAAGCATTAGATGGTTAGAAAGTAAGAAAGAAAAGAAAAAAAGACACAGTTTGAGTGATAGAAAATTGTGTGCAGGAAATGGAATCAATAAAATAAAAGAATTTTTAAGTATGATTCTTATTTTGTATGTGTTTCTTATGTGATTTCTAAATAATTCTTTCTAATAATAGTTTATTTATAAAAAAAAGTATTTGATAAAAAAAAAATCAGATTGAATAATGTTATACAAAATTTTTCCATTTTATGAACTGTTTTATGCTGATCCCTAAGAGTTTATACAAACGAGCATCTATTGTGCTCTTAATTTTTGTAAGTTAATAATTATCTCATTAAATTTATTTAAAAGATAATATCTATCACAAGTATGAAGACTATTTTTAAAATAGCACCACTAATTAATTGATTCCAAAGAATGGTCAATATTAATACCTATTAAATTTATCATAATGCTAAAAATCAGTATCAACTAATTAAATCACTGCTTAATTTAAAGCCATTGATTAGCAGTTGTTAATTATGAAAATCTTGATAGTGAGAAAACTTCTTAATTTTTTACTTTGATCTGTGTTTCTCATTGATTAATTTATATTTTCATCTTGTACTGTTTTCATTCTAGTTTGCTTTTTACTTTCAGGTTCAAAGTTCCCAAAAAAAATTCTGTGTACTTTTTTTCTCTTTGGAGAGAATTAAAATAAAAAATGCAAATAACTATTTCAGTAATATATATATATATATATATATATATATATATATATATATATATATATATATATATATATATATATATATATATATATATATATATTGTAATTAAGGAATTTTAATATTTGTTAGCAAATTCAAACAGAACAAACTAATTTTGTGTAAAAATCACTTTCTTAAACATCTATTCTCTAAATGAATGCTGAAAAGTCATTAAGTTCATACAACACTTTTAATCTTGCACTTTTTTAGTTTGTAATCATGAATACCTAGTTATTATTTATTTTAAGCAATTAAAATATAATTATTGATTTTAGTGTATGGCAACTGGCGTTTCATTCGCTCTTGTGCATTTCTCGGTTCACCAGGAGAAGGAACTGGTAATGAGAATTATTGTACGATGAGAACTGGTACTTACAATGTTTTTATGGAAACCTGTACTTGCAACAGCAAGGATGGCTGCAACAGCGCTTCTCTGAACAGTCCTTACTGCATAGCAGTAGTGCTAATTGCTTTTTTTCTTTTTAAGATGAGGCATTTTCTTTGAATATACTCACATTATAGCATCACATCCGTCCAAGGACATCTTATGGAGAGAAAGGAAATTGAGTACTTTTCTCTACATTGTACAATATTATACAAAATGCTCATATTTGTAAGAGAGTTTGTAATATTTTTCATCATATTTTTAGAGTTCATGTATTTTTGGGAAAAAAAGAAATGCATTTGTTGTGTCAAGAATGGAATTTTATTAAATCATTCTGTCCTTTTTTAAATAATTAACTTCTGAAATCTAATAATCTTCTTTTTTCTGAATACTAGTTTTATATCTCAATTTTGTAAGCTTTTTATGGAAATTTCACGGTTTAATTTATTGGTATTAAACATTTAATGTGTGAAGAATAAATTCTGTAAGTTGTGCATTATTTCTTTAATTCTCATTGAAAAATCTGTTGTATTATTTTGAAATGGATACTGTTTACAACCTCCTTGTGATCTGATTTAAAATGTACATTCCATATTATTCTTGTTAATATATACACGTTATATGTAAATTGTTTCTTTAATTTTCGAATTTTTTCAAATATTTCTTTTTTTTAATGTTTGAAATTTCACTTATTATGGATTTTTTTAAAAAAATTGGAGGAAATGAAGTGATAATTGAAAAATCTATTAATTAAAGTAATTATATGGATTTAATTTGTTTATTGTGTTAAGTTTTCTAATTTTTTAGAGATATGGTGTTTTGTGAAGAAAAGTGGTGGTGGTGGTCTTTTATTTATCATTATGTAAAGTAGCCTTATAATAATGATACTTTCTGCTTTGCCAGAAATGATAAACTGTATGAAAATGGATTGGAACTTTTATAAATGTTTTAAAAATGTTGTTTGATAAAATGTAAGTTCTATGAAATATAAAAATCAAAATCACTCCCTGATCTATTTTTGGTCTTTTTAAATAACATAGAAACATTGAAATTAACTTTCTATTTTGTTGTATTTATTTCATAATCAGTATTGATTAATGTAATCAAAATGATTAATTTATTAAATTTGTGGAACATTTGATTTTTATCATATTCTTAAATTATTTAAGTTACAAAATACATATCATACTAAATGTTTCATTTGAAAGAAAGTACAAGTAAAGAAATTGTGGCACCATTTTATAATTTTTTACTCTTATATCTTATTTTATACTTACATTCTATCACACTGTTGCATTAAATTTACTTGTATTTTATTATTTTTATTCTTTATATCAATTTTATCGATAAATTGAATATATATAATTTTAGAAATACTAAACTACCACAATGTATATTTTAATCATACTGTTTTTCTAATGATTCTTATCTTTTTTGTGGAAATAATAGGAAAAATTTATGTATAGTAATATGTATAAATTTTTATATATATTAATATATAAAATTGAAATTAAAAATATGAGTGCACATGATTAAATTTTGTTATTTACCAATATATATTATTTAAAGAATCTCAATTTTCATGATGTTATAGTATTAGAAAATTATATAAATTTTGTTAATTGTTTTGTTAAATGCTTTGTTATTACAAAAATGTCTATCAAAGAAAAAATATATGGAAATTTGATTGTTTTGAATGACAACTTTTGTACTGGAAAATACTATACAAGAAAATATATATTAATTTTTTTTGTGAATGTTTAATTTATTTTAAACAATATTATTTTTCAGTGTTGTGCATGCATTTCTGCCATCAGTAGTATTTTCATTTTATTTGTAGTTTTTTAATTGAGTTTTTCTAACCAACTTGCTGTTTTGAGGTGCTCTCTTTCGAAGAAGCCACTTTATTTATCTTATTGTTTGATTTTATAAAAACGGTTTACAGTATTTTTTATAGTGTCTTAAATCTATATTTGCATTTCATTCAAGATAGTGTGGTGATATTTATTTTAGTACTTCTTTTTATACTAATTAAGAATGAAAATGTATCCGTCCAGGTGATGAAGTGTGTTTGTAAAAAGCTGTTTGCTCAATTATTTGTTCGATGTTCAATTTTTTGAACTGATTGTATCTTAAATCATATAAATTTATTTTTAATGATATGGATGATTTACAATGACTTTGCTTCTATTTAGTGAAGGTAATTTTTTTGATTTAAGTAATTAAAATTGAAGATTATTTAATCTTCAAATGAAATTTAATATTGATTTTATGTAGAAGTAGAATATTTTTATTTACCTTCAAATTATATAATATTAATAGCAGTTTTTTTTACATGTTTGATACATTTTCCAAATTTAATTTGTCAAGTATTTGATTTGTAAAAAAATTGTGTTGTAAAAAATACTTGTTTTGATGTTACAATTAATAAACATTATTTTCCAATGAGTCGAAATTGTTAATTTTTATAGTACTTAATTATATTGGCTATCTAATAAAATTTCTAAGCAGAACATATGTATATATAAATGTATGTATAAGTTGTCCTTGACTTATAGGATGAGCTAGGCATATCGGTGTGCTTTTAAAGAATTTTGGATAATTATTAGAAGAAATTGAGGATAAAAACAAGATTTTTTAGGTCACACTATTCACATAATTAAGTAGTGCATAATTTCCAATGAAAGGCAGTATTTATACTTGTGAAAGTGCTTTCTAGGGAATGTTTAATGTGGACTGAGAGGTTGCACTTGTGGTTATATGATGACCTTGGCACATGAATGAGCTCCTAATGCATTTAGGATTATCATTAGGAGAAACTGAGGATTAGAACAAGACACCCCAGGTCACACTATTCATATAATTAGGTTAGTGCATAATTTCAAGTGAAATGCGGTATTGAAAAATTAATGGCATTTCCAGGTAGCATCACGTGTAGAATATAAATTGAGTAACTATATTAGGCAACTATGTTCCATGAAATTACACCTGGTTCTTCTTTTATTTATGTATTTTTTGCGAAAGAATGATAGTAAAAGGCGTTGATATTCAACAATCGATAATCTATGGTGGTTTGGAATCTTCTAGTAGATTTAGGATTACCTTTAGGAGGAATTAAGGATAAAATTATACATAGGGTGCTCTAGGTTACTAATCCTAAAGTTAGGTTAGAGTGTAACTTCACATGAAAAACAGGATTGAAGTGTTGATGAGCTTTTTTTACAGGAATACCATCGTTTGCAGAATACAAAGTTAATTTGGATTCACTACTTAGACAGCTGTGTTCTGTTAAATTCCATTTTTCTTTTCTCTTGGGGGAAGAATATTTTACTTTGGCGCCAATCAGTGCTGTGTGTAATAATTTGGAGTGCACACACACATTCTATCGAGTTACATCTCATGTGCAGACTATTATCATAGAATGATCATAGGTGTATTTAGACAATTATTAACAATCAATGGTAGTATGTATGTAATAGCCACCATAATTGCAATTAACTTTTATATCGATGAATGATCATGCCCCACAAAATCTGATTTCTTGTCCTTTCCTCATCAACATTAAACCTCAATTTGTTCTTGATGAATGATTATTGATTGGCATATAAAGACCGACTAACATTCTGTATTTTAGATCCACATTATTTGGAGAGGTTACCTTTTTATATTCCTGTACAAAAACGTTCATGATCTGTGCACATATGTTATGAATTCTAAACTAATTATAAATGAATTCACTGTGATAAAGATACCAGAATGATTGTAATCATTCATTTTAATTTCAGAATATTAGATGTTCTTAAAATCTAACAACGCAGCAATTTTTAATATTTTCTCTATAAGATACCATGATACTTACCAAGTCTGCACCCAGGTGATATGTTTGACCTTCGGTTCATCAATTCGTGGATTCAAATTCTTCATGGATTTTGCAGTGGTTCAGAATCCGCTTTAAAATGTATATCTCGGACTAAATACTTCTGGTGTGCAAACTGAATCATTATGACAATCACAAAAGAATGTATTATTTTGTAGAAAAGGAGAAAAGCCAGAAAATCAACCCAATGATTTCCCTTTTTTTGGTCAGAGTTAAAATATACATCAATGTCTCATTATTTAGCATCAATGACATAACTAAATCCAATTCTTTATACTTTATTTGCAAGATGTTTGCTTATTGCAATGACTTGGTCATCCTTCCTTTTTAAAAATAAACTGAATCTAAGTCATATTTATTTGCAAGGTGCGTGCCCTATTGTAAAGACTAGGTGATCCTTCCTCTTTAATAACCTAAACTAAACTGAATCTGACTGAGTGTGAGTTATTGTATTTAAATTGCTAGATGGATATCATATTGCAAGGACTTGATTCTTCCTTTTTAATCACCTAAAATAAAGTGTATCTAAGTCATTATATTTTATTTGCTAGATGTGTACCTTATTGCAAGGACTAGGCGATCCTTTTTAATCACCTAAAATAAACTGAATCTGAGTCATAATTTATTTGCAAGATGTGTATTTTTTATTGAAAGGACTAGGTGATAATTCCTTTTTAATCTCCTAAAATAAACTGAATCTGACTGAATGTGTAAGTCATATTTTAATTGCAAAATGGGTATCATATTGCAAAGACTTGGTGAACCTTCCTTTTTAATCACCTAAAATAAATTGAATTTAAGTCATTATACTTTTTTTGCAAGATGTGTACCTTATTGCAAGGACTAGCTGATCCTTTTTAATCACCTAAAATAAACTTAATCTAAATCATTGTACTTTATTTGCAAGACACTATTGCAAGGACTATGTGATCCTTTTTAATCATTAAAAATTAACTAAATCTACGTCAATATACTTTTTTTGCAAGGAACTCACACACAGAACTAGGTACAAGAAAGGATTCTGGTGCAACTACAACTTTATTGCAAGGACTAGGTGATCTTCCTTTATAATTACCTGAAATAACGTAGCTCTCTATTGAATTAACCTATCTACAGAGTAACTCTGTTTATTCATTTTTTAATTATATGCCAAATTTATAGTTTTAAAATTCATTCTCAATATTTTATGTAACTAGGATTCATTTTTTTTCAAATATTAATCATTTTTCAAATGGCAATAAAAAAAGAGATCAAACATAAGAGCAATTTAAATATTGATGTTTCAAACATATACTTTGAGCAATAAAATTCTGAAGAACTACAATGTTTAAAGTATACTAGAAATTCTTGTAAATAATTTTGCTCAAATAAACCAATCCTTTAAAATTAAAAGCATCTCAAATTTAATTAAATAAATACTTGACTATAATAAGGAGATTACAGTAAATCAAATTTTAGCAAAGGAATCGCATAAAGTCCGTGTCTACTTCTGTTAATATGTACTATAATTATTTCATCCATGTTATTTAAAATATACTGAGAAAAATTAAATTAATACAGAGTATCTAAGAAATAAAGTTTACTTGTCATTTTTGAAATGATAATCAGTTTATTTTATTTATTTTTTTTATTTTCCTTTTTGCATTTGTTCTATTTTGTTTTATCGGTATTTTATTTTATATAACGTTATTTATTGATTGCTAAATTTCATGGACAATTTTAATTAAATAGATGTTTCCAAGAGATTCAATATTAGATTTATAGTTACATAATATTTTTAATGTGTTTATTTTAACATAGTGTGACTCTTAAAAACATATATGTCGTAATATTATGTTTAAAGGTGCTAATAATGATTTAGTTCTTAAGCACGAAAAAAAAAAAAAATCTCGCAGTTTTGATCTAGTAACTTAACATCACAGAGATTGAGGAAATATTGTTCTATTGATGCTTTCATACTTTCTCAGTTTTCAAAATTTTCCCAAAAAATATGATAAAAAACGTTGAATAAAAAGAAAAAAAAAACACTTTTCATGCACTTAGACTTTTTTTTCTTTAACTAAGATCCAGACTATAAAGATCTATTTGATAATTTAATCTAGATGATGTGCGTGTGTATCCTGAAGAGAATGTAAGATATCTCTTGCTCACTAATTTTAAATCCTTTTAGAAATGATGTCAGAACACTTCCTAAGTACAAACAATATCATTATTTATAACTCCAGGCCATTAGGATTTTCGCCTTTATCAGCACTATAAGAAACGGAAGTGATGGTATCTTGTAAAGCGTGTCACCCAGCGGGTGTGTCCTCGTAATTTAGAAGCAGGGACCAAGCAGAAATTCTCTGACTTGACCTGCCACTTCAGAGATATCATTTCACACGCATGGCATTGCGACCACGACATATTTAACATGTACCAGCTGCCACTATCGAACTTCTTTTTGGATCGGAATTCGAATTCTCTCTAACTTTTGCTAACGAGAACGAATGCCCTAACTTTCCAAGCCACTCGGCCCCGTAACAAAATTCTCATTAAAAGAATAATACCATTCAACATTTTTTACAAGGAAAAAATTTTCTAGGTTAAAGTCAGAAGTTCTTTAATATCACTATTCATGTTTCGAGTTGGATATCTCTCGTACGTCCTCTACAATGCAATCTTCTGTTCAGGGTCCGTAGAAAAAACTACTTTGGGGACCTCTCTGCTTTTCAACAACAAGCTTTGTATTTGATTTGGAAAATGTTTCTATTCGATTGACAACGTAAAACTAACTTTATATTTGATTTGGTGGTCCCTCTGGTATGGAGGCCCGAAGTAACAGGCCCGTATACTCCTGGTTTAGTCAGGCCCTATCTCTATTTGAACCGGCGTTGTGAATTGTCGATTGTATCTAGAGTAACTGCCTTCCATGAAGATTTTTTCATAGATAATGAGCCGTATTCACGTGTCGCAAGAAAGGAAACCTGGAAAGCTCCCAAGCACCCACCTCAACAGAAATGCATGTGGAAGGCAGAAACGCAACACCAATCCCCCAATGTTTAACAGTAGCTGGTATCGATCCCGAAAACTTTCACTCTGAAGAGTGATGTCTTACCATTACTTCCTAGTTTATTTATTTGCTTATATTTACATTTCATGTAGAATTTCATTAACAAATGACTTTATTTGTTATGTTTTTGTCTATAACTGTATTTATAAGTTTGTTATATAGTTTTTAATTAGTAAAGAAAAAGTTGAAAATAGAGACATATGGAGAGAGGTGTGGAAAGCGATGAAAAACAAAATTAAAATGGCTTTATATATATATATATATATATATATATATATATATATATATATATATATATATATATATATATATATATATATATATATATATATATATATTAAAACAAGATAAATTAGGAATAAATATTTAACCATTTTATGCCATAAAACAATTATTGGTGTGTAAAATAGTTATTTAGTTTGTCGGTTTACGGTTGCTTGAACTGAAGGTAAGAATACTAATTATTTAGTTGCTTCTTCATCGAGCAGGTAACCGAAAGGTTACGGCTCTAATCTTCGGTTTAACAATTCGTGGCTTCAAATACCCTCCCGGATATGAATTCTCATATGGTTGCGAATACATCCTAAATTGTTGGTCCCAATCGAATCTACTCATTTGTGAGGAAAGTGACCAGGAGCGAGCGACAGGCAAATCAATCAAATGTCTATTCAAAATGGATGGACGTAAATTTTGTTCCCAGTTTTATAATAAAATGCAATTGTGGGGATTTTGAGAGCGAATTATCTTTTTTTTATATATATAATGTACTTACTTAAATTAAGGAATTATTATTTAAGATTTATTGTATCATTATCGTTTGAAAAAAAAAAAAAGAATATGTATTAGTTTTAAGTAAATTTTGGCATTCACATTGTATATAGTTAAATTTTGTTTCAAGGAAATTCAAGTTTGTATCGCACAATTTCTAATTTTGTGGATAAGTTTAATATACAGAAGAAAAATATACATATACGCACAAAAAAGAATATCTCGCGTTTTTATATGTTTAATCAATTTTTTAAATATTCTTCGTTCTTCATCCAATTCAACAGTTTCCACATAATGCTTTTTTCTGTTGCTAAATAATATATTCTAATCATACAAAGTTTTTGTCGGTTATCGGCAACTGATCCCCAACGTCATAACTCCCATGCATTACATACGTTTTTAAGATTTTAAATTTCTGATAGTTACTTATTCTTTCCGTGCACAGAATTTTTACAACTAGTTTTGGTGGTTGCCTTCAGGTAACAATTAAAATTCCTACAGCAAAGAGGAATGACACTAAATCATCATAGAATGACACTAAATCTACATATTTTCGACTTATTTAAAGGACAAATTACCATCGCGAAAAAGTTTTTTCGAGACTTTGACGCGTTTTAAAGTGTATAGCGAATGGGGTATTACACTAAGCATAATAAAATGCTTCATAATATATTGAAATTTCATACAATAATACAATATATTAAAGTTTTATACAGTTTTATGAAACTTCTATATATTCGATTTTATCCAATATGAATGGTTCTAATTTTTAAAGTGGATTTAAATTTATGAGGCAGAGACTGCCGAAGAATTTAATTTTACACCACCTAAAAAATTATAGGACAGACAACATACTGTTGTGAAATTTCTTTTAATACATAGAGCGCATTACTAAATACTTTCTGGGTTAATTTTAAATTTACAACGACCCACATTTACATGTCAGATAGAAAAATTACCTGAAATACTTTTAACTACCCTTACAACGTATGTGCATGCTAATAGCCTTTTAGGCTATTAGCAACACTTATTTGTCCCACTATGATTGAACCTAAGATCTTTTACTTCAAAATTCAATTTTAATATTGTGCCATGGTCGTTAGATACGGGGAAACACGTTGGTGCAAAAACAATTCTGTCATGGTCGGTAGGTACGGGAAAGCATGTTGGTGTAACAACAATTCTGTCATGGTCGTTAGGTATGGGGTAGCATGTTGGTGTAACAACAATTCTGTCATAGTCCTTATGTACGGAGAGGCATGTTGGTGCAACAACAATCCTGCCATGATCCTTTGGTACGAACAAGCATGTTGGTTCAACAACAGTTCTACCATGGTCGTCAGATTCCGGGAAGCATGTTGGTTCAACAACAGTTCTACCATGGTCGTCAGATACGGGGAAGCAGGTTGGTGTAACAACAATTCTGCCATGGTCGTCAGATATGGGGAAGCATGTTGGTGCAACAACAATCTTGCCATGAGCTTTAGGTATGAAGAAGCATGTTGGTTCAACAACAGTTCTACCATGGTCGTCAGATACGGGGAAGCATGTTGGTTCAACAACAGTTCTACCATGGTCGTCAGATACGGGGAAGCAGGTTGGTGTAACAACAATTCTGCCATGGTCGTCAGATATGGGGAAGCATGTTGGTGCAACAACAATTCTGTCGTGGTCGTTAGGTACGGGGTAGCATGTTGGTGTAACAACAATTCTGTCATGGTCCTTAGGTACGGGAAAGCATGTTGTTGCAACAACAGTTTTACCATGGACGTCAGGTACTTGGCATGTTAGTACAACAACAATTCTGTCATGGTCCTGAAGTACAGGGAAGCATGTTGATGCAACAACAATTCTACCATGGACGTCAGGTACGGGGAAGCATGTTGGTGCAACAACAGTTCTGTCATGGTCCTTTGGTACGGGGAAGCATGTTGGTGCAACAACAATTCTACCATGGTCGTCAGATACAGGGAAGCATATTGATGCAACTACAATTCTACCATGGTCGTCAGGTATGGGGAAATATATTGGTACAACAACAATTGAGCCATGGTCAGCTTTTTGATATTTTGATTGACAGAGACTACCAAATCAGTTTAATAAGGAATCAGTTAATAAGTTTAATATGAAAGATTAGAAACTAAAGATATGCGAAGTTTTTCAGTTTGGGATCAGATTAAAAACCACTTAGTCTCTAAAATGAGAACTAATTCTTTCTCAAAACTCACACATTCACCCCCAGTGAATCATTCTCTCCTAAATTTTAAAATTTATTCTCTTCTTAGAATTAAGTTATAAATTAATCAATATAAATAAATAAAACATATAATATAAAATAAGTCTTTATCAAATATTCGAAAAAAAGGAACATATCAATGTAATACGATAATGGTATTACATTACGCGTAAATATGACACAAATCAAATTATAATTAAAAACTGTTGACGTGGGAAACAATCGTAGTTGCTAACTGTTGATGTAACCAGGAAAGAATGAGCGAGTCAAACAGGAAATTAAGCGTCCAGAAAGTCAAGTTTGTCGTCTAAGCTAGTAAAGAATTATAGAGCAACAAAGCCAAACTTATCTGAAGTTGAACTACTGACTGATAATATGTTTCTGAGCTTAATCACTTACTAGTGCTTCACGCGTGATTTCAATCTAGAATCTGAGAAAAAAGAATTCCAGAGATTTACCACTCTTTTTTCCGAGTCATTGTTCACTCCTTCCATGGAAAGAATTGATTCTAAAGAACCAGATCGCGAAAGGATTGCACATACCTATTGGGAATAATTGTCAAGTAGTATGTTTCCTTACTTATGAGAATCCATTAAATCACATTCAAATGACAAGGTAGACACCTGAGTTGGCATTTTCCTCTCCAAACTTCAACAATCCAGTGATGGCTGGAGATTAGAATCTTCGAAGTTGAAACTCATTTACCCTCTCAGCATAGATAATTTTTTTAACGATATTAATTGGAATTTGGTTAGGACATACCTTATTTAGGATAATATGCATTCTTCATCGAGTTTCTAAAAATCATGACTAATTTGGTTTCAGAAGAATGGAAGAGAAACGACAATTCCATTTGTCCAATTTTCAGAAAGAAATCCTCTTTATTCGTTTTGACTCGATCTATGATTTCAATCTAAAAATTGAATTTTATAAAACGAAATTATAATAAGGTGGTTATCATTGTTCTAAACTATGATTTAGAACAAACTTTAGAATGCCTTATAACTTTAAATAATTTAACTATTAACAATTTTTTTTCCGTTGAAGTTAGACTACTTACTTTTGTTATACTGAATTTTTTTCGAACTATTTATTCATTATGTAGGAAATATACCGACTTCGTTTAATATTTCATTTTCTGTTTTTGAGGAAACGGAAATTTTTTAAAAATAAAATCATTTATTTTTTCTATTTTGTGAAATGGAAGTATTGGGAATTTAATGGTGAATCCCAAAATTCATTTTTATATACATTATTATTTCTCCATAGCTTGTTTCGCATCATTCTTTTAAACTCCAATGTGTCTCTATTATGAACATTTTCCTTGTTTTATTTTCCTTGTACTGTATTTTTCCTTGTATTATCTCATCAGATGAAATAGACTTTCGTTACTCATACGCATAACACCTGATGAAATATCTTGCTATAATGAAATCCTATTCAGAGAATTATTGATATAAATAGTCGTCCTCACAAAGTTCATATTTATAAAGAAATTGTGGAATAATTGCTTAAGTATTTATACCAATAAAACCAAGAAATAACCATTGAAAATAACAAAAAGAAATCACTAATGAAATAGGCCCAAGAAGTAAGAAAAGAGATATTTTCACTTTGGACTTTTAAAGGTAAAATTGTTTTTACGCATTCTTTTTTGAAAACGCTCGATATATTTAATATGTTTAGTTACTATGCAAAGAAACAAATTAATATTTGATAACATACTTTGTAGATATTTATTGAAAATGGTAATCAAAATCAAATTAGCTCATTAAAAAATTTTAACAATCGTATGCAATAAATACATCCAAATATATTGTCAAATATTAATTGCTTTCTTTGCATAATAGCTAAATATGGTAAATTAATCAAGGGCACTGAAGCATATAAGGGCAATGAAATAATAAAAAATAATATATCTACTTCCTATCGCACGTCAGTAAATTCCAATTTTATTTCTACAATTGTACAATGTTCCTTCGAACTTTTAAGCCGAGCTGGCAGCCGAATGGTTAGCGCTCTTGCCTTCTGTTCAACAGTTCGTGGGTTCGAATCCCAACTTGGGCATGGATGTTTGTAGTGGTTCGGAATCCACTTTAAACCGTAGGTATCGGTTTAATTAGCCCTCGTGTGCAAAAAATGACCGTTGACCGACAAACATTCGAACTTCAAATTTTATTATATTTTTGAGATAGAGGATTGCGGTTGTATGGTTAGATGTAGCGTCGTTTTCGCTATCGAAGAATAGTGAGTTCGAATCACGACCCAGCTACCACCTCATCGAATTCACTAAATGGAGACTAGGTGATGTAAAATAGGTCGTGGTCGCAATGTACATGCGAAATAAAGATTCCAGGGGTTGGCAGGACAAGTTTATGAGTTTTTCGCTTCGTCCTTGCTTTTAAATAACGAAGACCCACAATTGAAGCTAGATGGCATGTCCACTGTGTGTCCCATTATATTAAAATGCCATCATTTGTAATGTTTAAAGACAAAATCATAGTACAGATGGGCATTTGAAACAATAGTGTTTTTGGTCTGTGAAGATTATACGGTTATTGTGATATGCAATAATGACATGTGGTAGTGATATAATACGTGATATGTGATAATTATACGTTTATATATTATGATATGTGAGAATGATAATTATGTAATATATGATAATTATCCGTTTATTTATGGATTAATTACTGTTTTATCAAAAAACAGATTAAAACAGTGTGAGTTTTTCCCTCAAAAATTGTCAATTTACCTGCTATTCATAATCAATTCTAGACGTTAATGTTTTACAATTATTAGTCAAAAATTATAGTACAATTGTAGGAGAAAAAAATCCAATTGCTACTAAATTATATACATTATTATTGTAAATGGAAATATTATTTTCTTACAAGTATAATAATACTTTAATTGCAAATCGTAATAACATTACTATAATATACAAATCACATTTACTCTCATTTCAAATGTTTGTAAAATAAAATACACACTTTATCGAAAAATTTGCGTGTGGTTAAATCATTATATATCTACAGGATCCTTAATGACGGCTGCAAAAGTACGGAAAAATTGTGCATCTAGCTTAGTTCTAGGCATATTTTTTTTTAAAAATGTGTAATTAGTATTGTTAATTATAGCACTATTGAAAATGACATCATTATTATTTACATTATATTATTACAGGAGCAAATTATATAACTTTTTCACAAATACACACACATTAACATTGTGATTACAAAAACCGTAACGCTACTTTGGATACTCAAATTATATTTATTGTCATTTCAAAGGATCGTAAATATATTACGTTAGATTAATTATCAAAATATTTGAGTTAGATTAAATCTCTGAATATTCTCAGAATCATTGACAGCGAAAGTTAGACAAAATTTTGAATCTAACTCAATTCTAAGTATCTATTTTAAGCAACTCTTAGTAAAAAAATATGCTATTATTAAATTACAGTACGATTTCAGGAGAAAATTTCAATGTTAATGATGACAAAATTCCTTATTTCATTGTACCAGAATACTTGAGTGTGTGTTTAAATTGTTATAGTTCCGCCATATTTAATAATCCAGGAGTGTTTTTATCCTGGATCATTAAACATGGACTTGTAATAATCATGGGTCCATAAATAAATTCATATAGCAATATTTTGTATCGAATTTAATTTTAACCATGGATTTTTTAGAAGTATTAGTAGAAAAATTATATTATTATTGTGGCAAAATACATGTCGCAAATACATGATGATTTCGAAGCTGTGATAACATCATGTATAAGTTAAATTTATTCTGACATTGAGAAAATGACATTGTATGAAGACATCATGTATAAATTAAATTTATTCTGACATTGAGAAAATGACATTGTATGAAGACATCATGTATAAATTAAATTTATTCTGACATTGAGAAAATGACATTGTATGAAGACATCATGTATAAATTAAATTTATTCTGACATTGAGAAAATGACATTGTATGAAGACATCATGTATAAATTAAATTTATTCTGACATTGAGAAAATGACATTGTATGAAGACATCATGTATAAATTAAATTTATTCTGACATTGAGAAAATGACATTGTATGAAGACATCATGTATAAATTAAATTTATTCTGACATTGAGAAAATGACATTGTATGAAGACATCATGTATAAATTAAATTTATTCTGACATTGAGAAAATGACATTGTATGAAGACATCATGTATAAATTAAATTTATTCTTGTTTCAAATAATTGTGGCATGAATTGCAATGATACATTGCATAAAAAAATTTACGTGTGATACATTGTATCTAAATATTTGCATGTTTTTAAATCATTATACATGCACAAGACCATTAATCATGGCTCGGAAATGGGGCAAAATTTCGCATCCATTAAGGGAAGTGATTTCAATCAAATGACCTAAGACATATTAGCATGAAAATTAGTTTAACATCTTCTATTATCAGTTGGATGACATGGTAGATAGTCGAGGGAGAGGGTAATATCTGTGAGCTGAGGAATACCAACCCCACCCCCAGAGAGTGTACTGCCCGGGTATCGATCGGGGCAGGCTCCGCATCCGGGTAACCACTCGCACCCGAACGCATGCGCGACCCTTCTCAATAACTCTCCCTTCTCCAAGCGCGTCTTTAGGGCACCTCCATATCTAATCTGTGGAATTCGGTTCAAAATTCCTATTTCTATAACACTTTTTAAGTTTGAAGTTCGTCAAAAGATCAACTAATCAAGGTCCCGAAAGTTTTTCTGTCCATTTCTCTGTACATCCCCATCAAAACTGGCGTCTCTTTGGTGCGAGACGTGCTAATAGACCATTTCTTCTAGGAATCCTCCACCATGGCCGCTTATCATGGAGGAAGGACCTGGTTGCTCTTCCTCTTCTCTTCTGCCTTCACCATCCAGGCAGGTGAGATTCCTCCAAAAAATGTTCCTTTTATGCTCATTTATGTTAATAAATCAAATAAATATCGTTTTTTTGAAAAGTAAAAGTGGAATTTCTGATTTAAAAGTCAATCTATGAAAATCGTTTGCTTCTTGTGAAAAAAAGACACGATAGTTTTTAAATTTCAATCAAAATTGTAGAAAATGTTTAACTAATTTTCCTAAAAATAACCTCACAATTATTAACAAGAATTATCAACAAAAAAAAGTAATTCCATTTTGAAAATTTTTATCCGTTACTTATAAAAAAGAAGTATGTTCTTAAAACAAGATGGCTTCCAACATAAAGGAAAAATCTCGTCTGCGTCCTTCCAGGTGTAAAGTAACAGACCTTTAAGAAATCAGTATCAACTTAAGAGAAAAACAATATGATTTTTTCACATTTAAAAGTAAATTTAATAGATTATTAAATTACTATATTTTTTCCATCAAATTTTAAAAAATATTTTCTGATAAAACTATTTTCATATTTTGAAGGTATTTATTCTTTTTATAGGTACCGAAGAGCTAAATAAGTAAAAAATGACACTTAAGAAATTTGCGTCTTCAAATGTAAATTTAAAATTTCCTTTCTATAGATTATATATTATCTAATAATATCACTCAGTTTTTGAATTAAATTTCTTTTAGAGTTTACTTGTGTTACCTTCAAGAAGTAATGTATTTATGATTTATATGAATGATTTTTTCAATTTTAAATATTTATTTTTGTGTGAAATATTTAAAATATTTGAATAGTTTGTTATGAATTAATATATTTTCATTTAAAAACTAAAGCAATATAAAATTTTGACATAGAAGTAAAAATTTTAAATAGATTTAATTTCTTAAGTTAGTAAATTTGTTTAAATATATAGTCCAGGAGATAGTGTGGACTTTATGTGAGAGAAAATTATTACTATTATTCTTTTTCTATGAAAATTATAATTCTAAAATAGTTATTTTGTATAAAAAAAATTACAGTAATATTTGATAAAATTAAAGTTTAACTAAACTTGTCAGCTCTTTATAAATGTCTTATATTTGAATAATTAAAGCATATAATACTTATCTTAATGAAAAAAATTTGATAACGAAGTTAAGAAAACACTCAGAGTTTTTCAATTCTTTGTTTAAAAATCATGACATATGTTACTATAAAATTATAAATGACATATATTACTATAAAATTCCATAATAAGATGAAATTTATTTTAAGTTCAGTATTTTAAGAATATTTTAGTTTGCTTTTTACGATAGGAAGTAAAACAAATAATTTTTTTCAGGGAGAAAGCATGAAAAAAATGAAAAACAAATAATTTTTCGATATTTTGTATAAAAAATGATTTATATTAGATGTATGTTAGATGTATATTAGATGTTCTCGAAAATTTAAATAATTTTTCGAGAACAATCGAAGATAACAAATTCGAGAAATTTCTAAGCCTTTCTATCTTAGCTATAGTAAAACTTAATAAGTAAATGTAAGAATTTAACATTTCTTAATAGATATTTTATTTCTCGGAATTTCTTCGGTTGATATCAAAAGAAGCATTATAAATTAAAAGATAATGAATTTTTACTTTGAAATGTGTGTGTATTATTAATTCCGATTTCAAAATCACCCACTCACATATATATGTGTGTGTGTATATATATACCATAACTTTTAAATAAAATAAAACTATTTAAGTAAAAGCTTTTTGATTTATTAGTATACGATTTGCATTAATTAGTGTTAAATAAAGAATTTTTACTAAGGTATAAAAAGTAAAATTAAAAAGAAATTATACGTTTAGGACAAAATAGTTACGTAATTAAAAGCAACAGATTTGAATATTTTTGTAAGTAAATAAGATTAGGCAATAAAAACCTTTTTTATTTTAAAAATAGCAAAAAAAAAAAAAAAAACTATTTTACCATGTATTAAAACATTTACTTTTCATTGAATTCCTTTTGGATGGGTTTTAGATAAACGTATGTTTATTTTTGTCTATTATGAAACAAATATAATTCTTTTCTTAAATTAAAAATGAAGAAAATTAACCTAAACTTAAACAATAATTTCAAGCATGTGAAGAATTATATTTAATAAAAACGGTTGTATTCATAATTATTGTTTAATCATAATACATTGATTTCTGTTACTATTAGTAATATGTACTTTTATAATGATATATTTTCATTTGATATTTAATAAGTTTATTTTATTCTCACATGATATACTTATTATTAAACATTTTATCAAGTAAATTTATATTTAATAAAACTTTGTTATGATAAGTATATTTAAAAAAATTTTTAGTGTATGAGAAACATACATACGTGTATATGTATATATATATATATATATATATATATATTAGCCCTATATGGAAACCATGAAAAGTTGTTTATGTAACTTCAGAATTAAAAGGCTTGATAAATGAAAAATTTTTAACTTTTGATTGTTTAATCGAAATTAAATTTCTGCAGAATAGTTTAAATAGTAAACAGTAGTTAGTGTAATAAAATGCTTTCGTTTTTTTTCTTAAATACAAACACGTTATTATTTTTTTCTTCAGTCCAATTTCAGATTGGTGTAATATTTTATTTATTTATTTTATGATCAATAAAATGCAAGATTATATTTGTTTCGATTAAGATTCGAAGAGGGAGTTCTAAGAATTTACTTAGTTGAAGAATGTGGGAGTTCGAAAAAAAAATGGCTGTTCCGCAGTTTCTGTGACTGCTGATCTCCCTCAATATATCATCAGATCAAGGAGAATGCGGGATCTCATTCAATGTCTCCTGATTCATCCCCTTTCGATCTTAATCATAAATCAGCTGAAGCTATTTTACTGAGAGTCTCTGCGGACTTGTGCAGTGCCAAAATGGTTTCCAAAAATAGCATCTCGTCGAAAGGCCAGATAGCATTGCCGAGAGGAGCTGGATATCGATCCATCCAGAACCCTGAGGTGCTTTCCTGCACACACAAAAAAGTACTTCGTCCTCTTGGAGTCGTCCGTTGCCATGGCAACTGCTCGTTTTCTGATATGTCCCCAATTCTCTCGAATCTTATCGATAAAATTTTTCTGTTCTAATGAACTGCTGAATAGTTGCTTGTACTTCGAGAGGTTTATTGAATCTAATAAAAGCCCCGGATTAAACTCTAAATTTCGAAAGTTTGGAATTTTCTCTAGAGTTTTCTACTAAAAATAAATTTAATTTTTAACTAGGAATATAAATATAACTTTATTTTAGCAAAAAGTATCGCTTCAAACCTTTTTTTTTATTTGAAATAAAGATAAAGATCTAAATACAGCAATGGAGCACCAGAAGTAGAAGTACCAGTAGTACATCCAGAACTAGTTCGATTTTATTGTTCTTGATATTACAGATTATTAAATTCATTTATTTTTGAATTTAAAAAGATAGTTTACAGTCGTAGTTACACTTTGGAAAAGGTGCATGCTTGGGATTACTGAGTAACAGGTTGCATCAAAATTAACAAAGTTGGTCATATTATGGACCCAAAGACGTAGAAGAGTATCATGATTATTTGGAAAGGAATGTCGTGATCGCCATTAACGTATAAGATATTGACTTTGCTTCCAACTTCCGTGAGGGTATCTTCTAAAAGTTTACCTTGAGGTACATAATTATGTAACTTTAAATTTAACTCAGTGGCATGATAGTCCATATGGGAGCCAAGACCATATCGGTTAACACGATCAAGAGCTTTGGAATATGAAGATATATTTGGTTATACTTCAAGACGCTGAAAGGTATAATCATTTATAACTTTACAACGATATAAATTTATGTATGACAAGAATAATATTTAAAGCAAAAAGGCACTTATTTTTAATAACATAATATTTAACCCAATATATAATTATGGTAAAAAAATTTCAAGCAATCTTAGATTAATGTTTCCAAGTCCTAGATAAGTCAAATCTCATGTATATATATATATATATATATATATATATATATATATATATATATATATATATATATATATATATATATATATATATATATATACCAAAGAGGAAGTTTATCAGGATACAATTTACGTTTTCAAAAATTCATTCAGTTATGTTATCGTTAATGGAATTATAAACGTTTTTATTGTACTTGTAAAATAATTTTTATGGTTCCATATGTTTGGTAATAATTTAGGATAATTTTTTGCTAAATTAATCTCGTCACCAGTTAGCCAAAGTTAACATAGTAGTTAAGATCTTATATTGGAGAAAAACTTGGTTTGATGTCTTGAATGACCTTAAAGGTCTCCAAATGGTAAATTGAAGTCAGGGGCAGATCTTTCTGGAGGAATATCGTGCCGCAGGCTAAGTCCACGCTGAGTGGTAATGTCAATAAAAAAAGAAATTAATCTCGTATTTGGGCTACATTTGTATATAATTTATCTTATCAAACAAATTAAAGCCATTTGAAAGATCTTAATTAAATAAACACATAAAATTTGCAGATAATTATCAACAGATTGCTCAATTACAAGAGAATTCTTAAAGGCTTATAAAATATGTGCTTTTTGATAAAAAGCTGATAATTTTGATTTAACAATTATAGATATAACTTTCTTACTCAGAAAATAAAAATATTTATGTTTCTTGAGTAATGTGATCCAACTAGAACAGAAACTTTCTAAGTTTATTCTAACGTAACATTTTAGGAAATGATTAAATTTTGTTTTGCAGTATTCTTAATTTTTCGGCAATTTAATTTTCAGTACACTATATCTCTTCCGCCAGTATAAAAACTAAGATCTCTTTTCACTTAAAAATATACCTTTAAATATTTATATTCTTAACCCCTTGACTGACTTTGACGAGTCTGACTCGTCATTGATTTCCTGGGCCATCACAGACTTTGACGAGTCAGACTCGTCAAGCGCTTCTTTCGGCGGACGCCGTGCAAGTTACAATTAGATTACATAGTTGCTTCACTCGTTCGACGATTCTCATTTAAAAAAGCACACTGAAAGTAAGAGTTCAGTTTAGCAGAAGTCTCGCACGGTGAATGTTATACTAGCCAATATTTGAGTTTAGTAAAGATTATAAATAATCCCCGTAACATGTATAAGCCGGATGCATTATATGAAAGTGGGGATGATGGTGTAAATTGATGGTGTAGTTCAATTAAGCGAAATTAAATAGTTTTTTTTTGTCGCATCAAATTCCATTTAATTCGTCAGTCAAGGGGTTAATAGGCTGAAGGTACCGGCAACTTATAAGAATCGATCTGAAATAGTTTAACTTAATCCCATTTTTTTTTATTAATTCCCCCCCCCCCAAAAAAAAAAAAAAAACTCTCGATTAATTTGTCTTTTAGAATGTAAGCCATTTAAAGTTTCAAAATGTAGTTTTAAAACTTTCAGATGTCGTATCATAACGAAAAACTCGTATTTGCCTAAAAATTTATAAGACTTATATGTGATACGCAGTATACATTTTCCTTGTGCAATTGATAACTTGTTAACATGCCTTTAGGATTGGCTATAATGTGTTGGGAGTGCAATTCCCACTACGACAGAAACTGTGCCGATCCATTCAGGAACGAGACATTCGCCCTCACAGACTGCAACCAGAAAGATCTCGAGCACTTTCCTGAACAGAAGGCTACGGTATGCCGCAAGATCATACAAAAAGGTAAGATTCGTTTGTTCTACTTTTGATGAAAGATTAAAGTAAGCTTAGAGTTAAATGGCCATAAGAATTTTGTTCAGGGATTATGCCATATAGGCGTAAATAAAGGTGCTTGTCCAATACAATCACACGAACTTCCATATAATATTCTAAAATAACATACACCATTTTCATTCAAGATTACTTAAATGGTAGTTCTATGAGACGTCAGCAATTAAATAATTAATATTTTGTTTGGTTTCCAAAATAACGTACCTAACTGGGTTACCATCTGGTTACAAAGCCAGATTTAGATTGGAAAGATTTTGGAATGTATTCTCAATAAGTCTTAAACTGTCCACAGAAAGAAATTTGGCTTTGCTGATTATTGATGAATAAAACAACATTTCATTGGGAGAATAATAAATCATTTTACACTATAATAGCAAATTCCTAGAGCCAACAGTTCCTTATTATTCTTTATTGAAGTAATGGTGATAGAAACGAATTAATTCATAAGAAATTTATTAATGAATTTAGTATAGATTCCAACAAATTTATGATTTTCAATTTTTTAAATTTTTTAGAACTCTGAAATGTTTAGCATTGTTTGGCTTTTGATCTGAAGATGACTTTAAATTATTTTACATTTTGAAGTCTTTGTATTTAATTTTTACTAATGTGTATAAGCGCTTATACTATAAAATATTATATATTATAGAAAATCTAGAATATTTTCTCATTAGCTTATTAGTTTTCATGAAAGTAAATTCAAATCATGAACATGATCGTGAATAATAATTTGTTGATTTAATTATAACAATTCACGTATCTTAGTCTGCAGCATGGTCTATTTAGTCCAATACATTTATATTGAATTAAAACCCACTCCAAACTGAGAGATATTCTAAAACTTTGAGGGAAAGTTTGCAGTATTTCTTGCTTTTGCAGTGAAATCTTGAAATTGAAAATATTGACGACGCTCATGGCATGAAACGAACCATACATCTGAGTGTGTTACATAATGTATTTAGTCCGACCTAGTTTTTTATTGTGCTAAAACTAAGCTATCAATTCTGAAATGTTCTAATAATTCGTGGAAATATATGAAATTCTTGCTGCGAAATTTTGACCATATATTTAAAATTTTAGTGACGAATATGGTATGAAACGAAACATAGCAGTGCTTGCTGCTGCGAATTTTAAATCACATTCGTTAATAAAGCCACCAGCAAACATTGACATGTTCTAAAAACTTGTGGAAGCATCTAGAATATAATTCTTGTTCTTAAAACTTGTGAAAGTATCTAGAATAATTCTTGTTCTAAAAACTTATGAAAGCATCCAGAATAATTCTTGGTCTAAAAACTTGTGTGGAAACATCTAGAATAATTCTTGTTCTAAAAACTTGTGTGGAAGCATCTAGAATAATTCTTGTTCTAAAAACTTGTGTGGAAGCAGCTAGAATATATAATTCTTGTTCTAAAAACTTGTGGAAACATCTAGAATAATTCTTGTTTTTGCAGTGAAAGATGACTACCGCTTCGTGAGGGGCTGCGGCTGGCTGAGCAACGAGAAAGAGAGCACAGACTGCTTCAAGAGAGCAGGAACCTTCAACGTCCTTATACAGTACTGCAGTTGTGACCAAGATGGCTGCAACTCCGCTCCCGTCCTCCCACAACATGGGTGGGCGGTGGCCCTGCTGGCTGTTGTCCTTGCCACCTGGATGGCGGTCAAGTAGAACAGCCCCCGGGTGGACTACCATCACCTTGATCACCGACCAAGAAGCCGATGTACAGAAATGTCCACAAAACTTAGAAGAGACAGATTTTTTATTAATTGCATTGTGACATCACCGACTTACTCATTAACTTTTCGAGTTCTTTTTTTATTTATATATAAATTTCCATCTTCCATTTTTTAATTTTACACCAGTTGCTTTGAGCTCAGTTTTTAGTTTATAATCAGATTCTTCCTTGAATACTGTATACGTTTCATTGAATTTAATAATTTCTTTTTCATATCTTCAAATTGTTTTCTGTTGTTGCTTCTAAACAGTAAGACTCTGATGTCACTTTAGTGTGTATTTTTGACAAATATATCGGCATGGTGTTTCGTACACGATTTATAACTTTGTTTACGTTCCTACTACTTAACGATTCCCAACTACTTAACGAAATTGTGTTTGGACTTATGTGTTCGAATTCCTCAGTGAATTTATATGTGCTCATTCATCCAACACAAGGTAAATAAACTAATTATATTAACTCTAATTCAATCAAATAATAAATTTTCTTCGAATTGAAAGCAAACATACTTAACATTACGTGTTAAAAATTCGTTGAAAAATAAACCAAATTCAAACTCATTGTATTGAGATATGATTTTATTGATAAATATTACAATTTGAAAAAGTTGGGAATCAAAAATTCAGAGTTTATTTCGTTTAGATGTTAAATAAATGTTGAACTCTAACTTTATAACAGTATGAGAAAATTGAAGCAAATTAAATGAGGATCAAGCAATGCATTTTAGGCTAGCGTTATTCAATAATGCTTATAGAACTAGGCATCTTCATGCAATTGCATGGTTGAATGGAACTATAGTATATTTTATAGGAAAAAAGGCTTTGATAAAAAAAAAAACACTGTGGCTTTTTTCTCACCCTGTGATGTTTCTGAAAAAAAAATATCGTTAACATTGTAATGTTGCTGAAAATTTTCACACCTGTTGTTGTTGTTTACAATATTGTAATTCCGAAATGTTCATGCATACGCGCTCAGATTTATTTCACAACAATATGATGCATTTATAAACAAGCACGAAATTTTAAAAGTTAAGTATTCACTTTATTTCTAAAGTCGTGATATTTTCGCGAGTAGGCACTGCAGTATTCATCATTTTTTTTATGTTCTTTTCGTGCATAATAGGATTAGTCTTTAGTGTGCATAAAAAAAAAATCCACTTGGAATATTTATTCATAGCATCGGTGTTTTGGTTTTTATTACGTAATGGGCATTCGATTATTATTTAGCACTGCATTTTGTGAATACTGCATGATAAAATTCGCTTCAGTTTTTCAAAATTCATCAGTGTTGCCATGTAAATATTTCAAGGGCTTGATAGTCAGTGAAATTATCTTTTCATCTTGAAGCACGCTTCTCATTGTTACGGCGCCGTTCAGCAGATTGATGGAAACACTATTGCAGAATCTTCATCTAATTTCATTCTTTCCTTCCAAAAAGAAAATTTAAAAAAAAAGTAGTTCAGGAACAGGAATTATTTTACTTTTTTCCAAAAAGTAGAAACTTTTATTTCTGATATTAGAGCTTTTAAATGGAGATCTTCCACTTTAAGATTTAGATGTTTGTTTTACCGACATAGACTTGGATATGGAGTTGCCTTAAATACACGATTTAAGCCCCCTCCCTCTCTTTGGATCACCATTAGAAGGTGATTCCCTTTCCGTGTGTATTCGTTGTTCGTTTCCCCTTTCTTTTTGTCGTATGAAACCACAGTTGATTAGAAGACTTTGTCTATTCTTCACCGCTCTCTAAAAGAACATTCCAGATGGTTCAGGGAACAATACGCAGGAGTAATCGAAAGTCATTCGTACAATCACGCGTGATTTACTCACTAGATGGTGCCACGATGAATACGCGTGCTTGTTGTAGTGGTTACTTAGGAGTTTAAATGCACTGCACTTCTCAAATCCAAATTTTAAAAATAAAAAAAAGAACTATTTCACACCATAATGTGCTGATAGGATTCAAAACAAATATTCTTTTCTAGATTTGGCCAAGGGTTCAGAATTCGACCGAAACGGTGAAATTTTCTGTAATCGGAATAAGATTAAATTTAAAATTAATACAAAAAGCATTTTCCTCATTACTTACATCAGATTTCTTGTACAAAATGTAATGTCTTTAGAATGGAGTGGTTACATAGTAAATTTAGTTGTTTTTTTAAAAAATATAATTTTTTATAAATATGTTTATGCTATATTGTTTCATGTTATCATTGTTCAATTTTTATCTTGTTTTTTTTAAAGTATTTTTTTTACATATTTTATATTATATGTATTAATCTTTGTTATTTATATTGTTAGATAATTTTTTCTAGTTCTAATGAAACGTGGTTTCCATGTCGTTATGGTATTAATGTGCTTGTTTTAGTGGCAGTTCTTATTCTGACCACTAGAGGGAGCTACAGCTACAATTCCAAAGATTTCTAGTCCTGCGAAGAAACTTTCATTTTGCATGATATTCTTCGTAGTTCGTATTTCTAATTGAAACATGTGTTGTAGAAATTTCTATCAACCATTTCACTTCCTATTCAAATGTTGTTTTTCCTAAACTTGGAGAAATTTTTTTTGTTCCTTAAAAATATTTAGTATATAGCTTTGAGTATTAAATGGCGAAAAATATGGTTCGGAGAACGAAATTCAGAATATTATTCATTCGTTTATTCTCAGATTCGACCAAATTATTCTTCAACAGGAAACAGATAATTTTCCAAACGATGGAATTCTGTTCAATAAATTCAAATGGCATTTGCTCAAAAATAATTCGGAAAAAAAAAGTAACTTCGCTCTCCCGAATTTTTAATCCTTAACTACTCACATCATTTTTATCATAAAAAATATCCTATCGAAGAGCTAATTTCTCTTGAACTTTCTTATGCTGTGATCAGATAACTGTGATGACTTTTTCCAAATGGAAGTCAATATTGTATCCTTATTATCTATTCAATAAATTCCATTAGTGAATTTGTCTATTGAAATCAAAATTACTAACTCATATCCTTATCACTTTTTTACTCGATATTTTAAATTAATATTTGTATTTTATGGAAGCTGATAAAAAATTAAAATAAAAATCTATTTTACAATATGATTGCATATAAAATTGAAACTTCAATATATTTTTGTATTTGAAACATATTTTTCGCCACTTCAAGAGTATGTTTTTATGTAAAATCCAATGTTTTTCTTTATTATTATTAATTAATATTGTATCTCGTTGTTCAATGTGCCATTTATTTTCACGTGTGACTTGTAATGGTTGTTGTTTCATTTCTTAATGTTAAAAAAAAATGCAAAAAAAGAAAAAAATAGAAAAAAATAATAACAATGCTATTCTTTCAGATGGCAAGAAAACAATTGTGTCACGAAGAATTAAACACCTTTCCCGTTTGTTACGTCATGGCAGATATTTAGCATTTTGTTTTATCTCAACTTTATCATAATTATTTACAAAAAATGTATATTAAGTACCATTAGGGTAAAATTAATTCAGCACTTAAAGGAATGCTTTGGAAATACTAGAAAGATTGTAATAAAATTTTGTCATAACAACTTCTTTAATATCACGTTTAGATTAGTAACTTTACCAGCGGGTTTTAAAGAAACATTAAAAAACAGGTTACAAATTCATTACTCTAACGGAAAAATTAATCCAAAAGTAGGCAACAATCTTAATGAGACAATCCAAAGTACTTTGAGTTGTAATTGTTTCCGATTTTCATTGCACAAACTGAACTTCGCATAGGCAACTGCATATATGTAGTCCCTTTTAGACCAATTTAGAAATTCTTTATCATTTCTAAGAAATTTATCGATTTTGATTTGTACGTAAAGGTAGGGTAATTCTACCTTTTGGAATTGCGGGTTACAATCAATTAATCAATGTTATTCTAAAATATTCGCATCAATAATCAATTGATTCATAAAGGAATGAATTTTGTTTGTTTGTTCGCAGAATACATTGCACTCATCAATGTGACAACTGTTCTTTTTTTTTAAAGAATTTATTTCATGATTTCGTTAAAATTATATATAATAATTTGCTTAAGAAAAGTTAGTAACTGAAAACTGGAACCAATTCAAAATTGCAATATTCTCGAGACATTTCTCGGAATAGCATAAATTCCGAAGACTGTGCAGCAACTGTTTCACCGGAATACGTTAGTATAAAATTCATTTCCCCGAGGGACACTTTTCCCGCCATCGGGTGGTGCTCGCCCGCTTAATAAGATCGAAAACTACGCTTTCTTGAAAGAATTGAACCTGCGTGTGGCTGCGAATTAAAAATTTAAATTTATTTTAAAAAATCGGTATCCACCTCATTCTTTTTTGTTCGAAGTTCCGGTTGTAACTTTGCTGCACAGATGCAAAAGAAACTAAGTAATATGTAATCGTTACACGGTTGAAAATTTCAAAGCTATAATTTCGGTATTTTGCACTAGTGCATCCGATAGATAAGCATTATTTGTAAAATTTTAGCACGATTGCTACAGGCACTTCGGCATTCTTCATTACTACAACTGATAGCTAAACCTAATTGCTTGGGAAAATTTAAGCACAGTTGCTTTAATACTAGTTGCATAGTTAAATTGAAGATGCAGCATTCCAATGTTATCTCTCCAGTTCAGTTACTAACTGTAACCATCATTGACAATATTGTCAAACTGGGGTTTCATTTTTTACAGTTTATTTTCTCTAAGAATTATTTGAATTAACAAAGGTTGGTAACGTTTTTAAGACGACGAAATGAATGCTGATTCAATTTGTCGCAATGAGGAAAAGGTAAAAAAAAAGAGGAAGCAAGAAATACTGATCTCGAAATACTTCACTCACTAGAAAAAGAACCGAGAAAAACCTTGAAGAACTGAGAAGAACTAAAGGTTATCGAGTGGGATTTCTGATAAACGAGATCGATTTAGAAGCGAATTTAAAAAATCTATTCAACTGCCTGTTCGAGGCAGAATTTGGATTCAAGATAGCTAAGCCAAATTGCTTCGATTCGTGTTCTTTAAGAAGGTAAGGCTTCGAGGTTCTATGATCCCAAAGAAATGAAAGGTATTCTTTTTTATCTTTCAAACAGTCCAAAATGAATGCAATACGAGTTTTTAATTTGTAATAGATGACTTTGAAGACACGCGAATCCAGGTTCTCGATCAACATTCCAAGCGAGAGAGCGTGATAACACAGCACTCATAGTTCGATCGAGGCGAGCCTTTCTGATGGCGAGAGGGGTGCTTTTGCCCAAAGGGGATTCTAATACTTCTATATTTTGAATCTTTCTCATGATTTCTTAGAATCCTTTTGCTTCTTTGGGATCTTATGACACAAAGAGAAGGTGATTTTCTACTTCATTTCAGTTCGATATCAACTCTTTTTTCACACACGCAAATGTTTTTTTGTCTAATCCTTTCACTAACGCTATTGATTTGCAGGCACACAAAATTGATGAATGCACATATTCCTGCTCTTATTTTAAGGCGATTTCTCAGAAATTTCAACTTAGCAAACTACTGAATTTTTAATATCTCCAAAACGAGAATAGAATTCTTTTTTTTTTTTTTTTAATTAGTAAATGGAATATTTGTAATTAACGTTTATTTGATTGGCTTTTATTACATTCTAATGTATTTCAAGCTCTTGGCAAAATATAGAAATCGGGACACACCAATTATAAGGTTAATTACCATTCTTTTGAAAAATTAAATTCAAAAGCAATTCTAAATTTTTGACGGAAAAACATTCTTTCTCATTAAAATATAAAAATTCATGCTCTTCTAATTAGTTTCCATTTTTAAGTTTATTCGAATTAAACGGTTAAAATCAAAAAGGTGCATGACATAACAAATGTGAAAACAATTCCAAAAAAAGGCTTCCTTTATTTATTTAAAGTTATAAATAATTTCTATGCTTCATTTGAATGACAGTTATTAAACGTATTGCTGGATTTATGGATTCTTAACTTACAGATTTAATTTTTCAGATTTTTTTTTCATTTCATATTAATATGAGTAAAATGTACATTGATTTATGTGGTATGTTCTTTTCCAGATATGTTCAAGACTGTCTGATTATTTTCATGTAGATCATTTATTTGTTTAAATAAATTCTTTTCAGTTAAAAGCATCTTTCTATTTTTTTATCTGCTTAAAACAAATCGAACCACAAAAATTTAATAAAAAAATTCGAAATGTTTTAGTTGGACTTCATTAATCATTCAATTAATTTAAAATGAAGCAACACAAAAAAATTTTATATTTAAAAGATAAATCAAAACTTTTACATTTTAACAAAATATTTCAAAAATTTTATGATTAAAAATCAAATCTTAAGAACATATTTAAATAAATTTTTGGCTCAAGAAAATTTGCTTCTCTAACCAAAAACTGAAAATCTATAAATTAAATAAATAACTTTTGTGTGTGTTTGTGTTGATTCGTTACACAAAAAAATTAGAAACTTGTATAAAAAAAGTTATGAGGTTGATAATTTCTTTTTCACTTGGATTATATTCATCTTTTTATAATATTACTGTAAAATTTTCAAAGTAAGAAAATGAGTACTATAAAAAATGTCACTAAAGTTTTAGAGCAATATTTATTTAGAACAAAATCTTCCAATGATCTCACATTTAGCTAAATTTTTTTCATAACTCTTTGCAGAAATATTCAAAATTTTTTGACTGCTAACTTGTGCACTTGTGTATGTAATAAGATGAACTGTAGAAAAAATTTAGATTTGAAATGATAAATTTCTTCAAAAAAACATGCCAAATCAAGAAAAAAAATCTCAGAAAGAAAATATCCATTGCCAAAGAACTTGCACCCAAATTAGCATGTTTCTATAAAATACGTAAAAGTTAAAACTTTATATCAACTAAATTTCTGAAGCAAAATCGGTTAATAAAATTTATGTGTATTTGTGTAAGTGATAAAATGAGCTATAGAAAAAGTTTGGACTTAAATTGATAAATTTTATGGAAAAAAATCCAGCAAAATGAATAACTTAGAAAAAAACAATGCCAAAACAAATCCACCCGAGAGAGTATGTATCAATAGAATACATAAATGCTAAAAGTTTACATCGTGAGCTAAATCTACAAAATAAAAACCAAGTAATTTTGGAACGATTAAGATAACTTAAGATTATCCAAAGATAAGCGATTAATCCCCGAAAAACTCACTAAAAATAAATTATAACAATCTACATTAATCTAAGGAATTTAGAGTTTATCGTATATTTTTTAAAAATATTCTAAAAGTATCTCACACACATATTTTTTTAAAATTCTAACTAAAAGAAATTAAATTTTTCAACTCTGTTTCTGTGAATTTTAACTATAATGTATAACTAACGCAACTAAATCTTCCCAAAATTATGAAAGACAATCTTACAATGAAAAAAGAAACTTTTGCTCTCAATAAATTCTATACAACTGAAGGCTATAATAGAATATTTTTTATTTAAAACATAGAATAATTAATAACATAAAAATAATATTTGTCACTTTGTTTAATTTTTGTTAGCAAATTCTCAATTTACTTGCTTGAGAGAGAATTATCAAATTTTAAGCACATTGTTGGTTTTTGATTATAGTATTTAAAAATTAAGTATTTTTCCTTTGTAATTAAAATATGTGATAAAAATTAGTATATGTATAAGAATTAGTATTTAGAATTTGTAAAAATTGGTATGTGTATTGGAAATCTGGATATCAGCTTAAAGAAATTCGTATAAAGAATATAACAGCTTTACCATTTAGTTGTTGGTTGTCCTAATATTTACATTTCTTCAAGTTTGAAATATATATATATATATATATATATATATATATATATATATATATATATAAATTGGCAGAGAGTTTTCTCTAAACTATATCGTTGTTTCTTGCAAAAAGTGAATGAAATGTAACATACATTTTGTGTGTGTGATTCTCTTGATAAAATTAATTATATTTGCTGAAAACTCATTCGAAAATAGGTGAAATTCTTGGCGACTATATTTAACATATCAATTTCATATATCAATAAAGTTAATTAACCTAAGCAAATCTTTAAAGGGGAAAAAAACAATATGGCCATAAAGAGAACATCCAAATTGATATTTAGTTGAAATATTTTTAAAATTTATAATATATATATAATTACAAAAAAAATTACATAATTTACAAAAAAAAGTAGAGGAATTAAATAAAATTGCAAATTATGTTCAAGATGGTAATATTTAGCAATCTTTTTCTAAAAAATCCAAAAGAGAAATATGAACTTTTCTAGAAGCTACAACATGCATTTTGGGAAAACAAAATGTTTCTTCAGGCTATTAACCAATGGAAACTATAGCAAAATATCACATTCAAAATATTTAAATTAATTTATCAGAAAAAAAATATTTTGGTCAAATATTTACTATTCTATTGTTATTAAATATCTGTATTTTGGTTATTTTATTCAATTACTTCTTTCCAGGAAGATTTCATAAACTGCTCCAAAAAATCAAAAGCCCTTTCTAACAGCTAGCAATCAATTTGGGAGAAAGCAGATATCATGTTTCTGCAAACTTTTAATCTTAACTACAAGGGAAAATATAATCAAATATCACATTCGAAAATATTTAAATTATTTCATTAGAAAAAAAAAAAATAGAAGTGCTCGAAACTTAGAAAATCGAAATAGAGTAGTAATTTTTTTATCGCACTCATTAAATATCTGTACTTTTTCTATTTTATTACACTATTTCTTTTCATTATTTTACTCCTGCATAATTTAAGAACTAGAAGAGTTCAGAAAAGGGCTAAAAAATCTCAAAGAGAAAAATTGTCTCTTTCTAACAGTTATAGCAACCATTTTGGATACCTTGAACCTATAGGAAAGTATAGTCAAATATAACATTCAAAAATATTTAAATTAGTTGATTAGAAAAAAAACAAAAAACAGAAGTGATCAACAATTTACAATTCTATTATTATTAAGCAACTGTATTTTTATTCCATTAACTCATTTCTTCTCAATGGTGGGTGGACAGCTAGGATTTTTACCAAAACAGAAGGGTGGCTTATCGATTTCACAAAAAATCTACGGTAAATCGATGACCGGTTAACGAGCGATTCGGATAGCGAACATAGTCTTGTAACATATTATACTCGTTATCCGATCATCTATTGTGTGTGGGTGTGTATATATACAATGGGTGATCTTTTTTAAAGTGACAGTGTTTGGAGCGTCTTGTAGTGCGATGTAATAGCCAAAATGACACCAAACTTGGTATTTAAACTAATCAAAACATAAAAGTAAAGACTCCGTAAAAATGTTTAGTTCCAAAAGTTGTTACTAGGGCGTTTTGTGGCGCTGCTGTAGCTTAGCATAAATTAAACGAGAATTAGCATAAAACACCGGTATCAAAGAAAAATTCAATTGTCGTGCGACGACAGCGCCAGTATTAGGGGCTCTAAAAGCAAGTAGTAGACAGCTCCGTATAAAAGCAAGTAGTAGACAGCTAGTATAATCTCAGCTGAAGTAAACGAGCTCCAGGTTCCATGCCTCTCGCGTTACCAAAACGTGTGCTTATGATGGTGGAGTATCAAATTTGTCCATTCTAAAGGATAACATCACAAAGACGGTGCGGAATATTCCTTGTGATACGTTACGTTGGGCTATGGAAAACGATGTGCGCAGAATGCATGGTGTTATTTCCGAGAACAGTGCTCACATTGAATGTGGTCTGATTCCTCAATGGGGAAGTTAATGTAATAAATAAACATTAATAATTTAACTGTACGATTATAACTGTATGTGTTAGTATTTTTCTTTTCTCACATGTTAAACATTGTAAAGCGCCATAAAATGCCCTAGCGGTGATTTTTGGGACTAAATTTTTTTTAACGAATTCTTTTTCCCTTGTTTTATTTAGTTTAAATACCAAGTTTGGTGCCATTTTGGCTTTTAGTTCGAGCTGCAGGACGCTCCAAACATTGTCACTTTAAAAAAAGATCACTCTGTATATGTATATATATATATATATATATATATATATATATATATATATATATATATATATATATATATATATGTATATATATATATATATGTGTGTGTGTGTGTGTCAGTGTGTTGCGAGTTATGTTATCTGATACATCATTCAAAAAATAAATGTGTCTTAATTTATTCAAAAGAAAATATTTGTTGAATAGTCTAATACGCAAAGTGAGAAAATTCTATTTTAAATTATGCCAAATAATAAAGTTGCTTTCTTTCAAATTTGTACGAATTTATTGAAAATGGAGAATTTAAATAATAATTCAGGAATAAATGAGAAACATATTTTCATATCAAAACAATTTATGAGTAGAAATGCATTTGTATGAGATTTATTTTCAATATAATTTCAGATTATATTCCTAAAATTGGTAAATGTGAAGAAATTAAAAGTCGAAGGTTTATTAGATATAGTTTTGATAAAACTGTTGATACAAAAATTATATGATTGATATAAAAGTCATCATATTTAAAATTATTTACTGAATAAATATTATGGGTTTATCGAATAAATATTCTATGTTTACAACATTGTTATTAAGTAAATAAATTTATTTATTTTTATCAGTGTTTTTAATAATGAAATTGTTTTCTATTTATTAAAAAATAGACATTAAATAGGAAAAAAATTTAATCTTTATCAAAAATAAAATAAAAAGATTATTAAAAGGCATGATTTTATAGAAGCTGTACATTTCTATTTCTTGTACTGATGACTTTCTGTTCCGCCACGACCAAATCCTAATAACAAAAGAAAAAAGGCAATATTTTAATAATATACACAAAATAACAAGCTATGTAAAATTTACAGTTGAAAGAACTCATATCTTAGGAATTTGTTAATTTCTCTTTTGTGAATCATTACATGTAAAACCTAAATATTTCATAATATTTAAGACAATTACCTCCAGGTCCAAATAGAGCTCCATAGCAAGGAGTATTACAATATGGTTTCCCTTCATGCTGTGGGAAAGAAATATACCATTATTTTTTATAATAAAGTAACTAAAATTTCGAACAATTTATACTTTGTTTAATATTTTTTATTTTATATATAATGAGAGAAATTAGAAAAAAATTATATTCCTTTTTCTCTCAATTGATATACATAGAAGGTGGTCTAATTGCTAAAAGTTACCGTAAAGCTTAAAGTAACAAAGTATTTTTTTTAAGCAAAGATTTTTCGTATTCACAAGTCGCAAAAATAAAAAAATTCCATCAGTAAACCAATAGATACAGTTGCAGCGACTAGTGTCGTATTTTCCATTATTTCTTAGAGGCTTTTCCATTATTTCTTATGACTCGAAAACATTTCCTTTTAATCTCAGACTACCAGAAGAATAGTTCCCGTCAATTTGTATATACCTGTCTTCTGCAATGGAAACAAAACAAACTCCATTTTCGAAAAAAAGCAGTCAGAAGAAAAATCTTAACTTTATTATACCGGAATTTGTGTTATGACTTGAGAATAGAATGTAGTTATACAGACTAAATATCACCAACTCATAATACCCTTACGGTATCTGAAACGGGCATCTCTTGTTACTATAGAAACTGCCGATAACCAGATCACTTGGAGGGAGTTATTCTTGTGCTAGCCCTACACTACGTTGAAGAGTACGATTTTTCTACCAGGGATCATACTGAGATCTGCTTATTCATTTATGATGCTGTTTGTGGTTCAAAATGCTTCATCGGCGAAGAAAAGGGTGCTGCTTGAATTTTCTCCAATGAATCAGACAATGGCAAACACATTAGATCTATTAGTTATCCAACTGCAGCATAATATCTTTTCGATGCCGTGGTATAATATTTTAAGACAGAATGGCTATGTCACGTCACTTGGTCACTCCATTGGGATTCCCAGTTCTTTGGAATATCAGTTGACAAGACTAACTACAGTACAAACAGATAACACCGTGTTCCATTTTCGACATAACCAGAGATTTGTCGAGTTCACTAAAGTTGGTTGGGTGCCTTCAAATAAGTATTGATTACAATGTCTTCCAAGTGTAATTAAATTTCTGGTGCAGGCAAGTTAAGTCAGAGTCTTCCACTTGGTCCCTGTTTTTAAATTACGAAGACTGTATCACTTTCTAATATTTCAATTGATTAAATCAATAGGCAGAATTTAATCGTTCCTCATTGTGAGCTTTAGGCACTTAGCATTAACTCTATAATTGGTGATCTTTTCTTAATACCTCCCTCAACTCTTGTCTTTCATAGCACTAACTTAATTTTTCTTAAATTACACAAAAAAATATTAGAGGAAATTTAGACCTTAAAAGAAAAAAATTAAAATGAATCATCGAATTATTTACCGGAATATGTAATTATACGGCATGCCGAAATTATACAGCGATTCATTGATGTTAAGACTGTGAATTGAAAGTGCTTCATTAGAGGTAACAGTGCCCAAGTGGTAAGCGATCTTTAGATATAATAGAAAGACAAACATTTCTTACAATTAAAAAAAAAAAAAGATCAATGTTGATCAATACCCTTGCATTACTGTAAGATCTGAAATAAAATCTACTGGATGGAAAAGCAAAATATCAGCTGTGCATTGGATAGGTGTCGAGATTATATGCAGAACGAGATTAAAAAAGGTTAAGCAAAGCAAAGTAAATTAATTCAACTCATATAATGCGCATCTTACAAGGCAACGATATCATTTTATCGAAATAATTGGATTTAATTGAGAGTTACTAATGCAAAAACATTGACGAATTTCTAAATCTAATTTTTACTGATATCATTTGTTCAAAATATAGGAAAGTTGCAGAACTTTTGTTCCCATATTATTCGTAAATTTGAAATAAATGTTATTTTTCTATATTAGGCTTTAAATTAATTGTTCATGCATCAAGAAAAACAGATGACATTCAGTTAGAAAGTATATAGGAAACAGAAATCAGGGTGAACCATGTTTTTATGAGAATTCATCTTATGAAGGACACTTATTTCAATAATATGTTGTTAACAAAATGTTAATTTTCACCTAAACATAAACATCTATCGGGAATATTCGAGACTTATTTTATAGTTGTTGGTATGTGTATAAAGTTTTATAAGTTTGACCACATAATTCGGCCATGTTGTTAGCGATATTCTTGGACACAGGATTTGGTATCAATTTGATGTTTAAATTCACCATGCTGGAAGAATTTTAGCTTGACATTAAGTCCAGATAATCTGCGGGCAATACTGCCAATTTTAAAACTTGTTTTCATTTTTAAATATGGATACTTATATTAAGTATAATTTTTTTAGAAACTTAAAAAATTAACTGTTTCAAAATTCAGAAGAAAATAGCACATTCGAGAAATGATCACATTGGCGACAGATTTGAAATGGTATCTTATGCTATACGTGACATTTTATCACTTTCTTTAGTTTGGCAGATTAGATACACTTTACGTTGTATTGCTCCATAACTTTTTCTCAAAATGTAAATAATTACATTCTCGCATATTATTTAAACATAATTCAAATACACACATTACAATACATTCTTATGGTTACAATACATTGAAAATAGATAAAGAAACTACAAAGAAAAAAAAAACGAAAATATTTCGATCCATTTTCACAAAAATGATTATTTTACTTACTTTGCACACGATAAGTAAAATGAATGTTTTCAAACCCTCAAGAATGCTATGTTAATAGAATATAGATTTCTACAAAAGTGATCTTCCAAGCAATTACACTTAATGGAAAGACTGCCAGGAGCCAACTTAGTCTGATTGGAGCCCGTAGCAACAACTTTTTTGGGAGCCCTTCTGTTTCACAGCAACAAACATTCTATTCTATCCCGCAAACAGTTATTTTCTACTGACAAGGCTGATTATTTTCTACTTTGTATTCGATTTGAGGGCCCGGGGTAACTACCTCTCTATTCTCCGTCCTCAGTCAGGCTCTGAAAATTACATTTAATGTTTGAATTTATAATACAATTGAAATTTTTTTATCTAATTATACTTTTAAGTTTGTTACTTATTTAAAATTTTACACACAATGTTCTATGTCTTAAAAATTAAAGTTAGTGACCTAAAATTGCAATAGTATATTACAGTACGAGGAAACATGTTGACAATTTCTCTCAAGTATTTGTCGGATTTGAGCAATATTTATCACACTAAATTTTCTCAAATATTATAGAGCCACCATAAAAAGTTTTAAGAAATCTTGTTCTAGTGTAATGGAAATGTTTTAATTTCAGAGAGCTGTTTCAGTTTGGTAAAAATAATGTGTGGCCTTTGGTTCTTGGAGATATGGATTTTCGATACATGATAACAACTAAAACTTTTCATGCTGAAGTGATACTGGAGTTTAAAATATTGTGTCCTTTACGTTAATATTAACATTCTTTACATCCATGGTAGTAGAATGAAAAGATGCCAGTTCATATTATGCTAAATTAGCCACAGTAATCCCTAAAAAGGGAATTAAGCACTCATCTTCCCTAACCGATGGGGAATCAAGCTCAGTCATAAACTGGACATGATCTCTCATAAAGATCGTATTCGCACCAGTCAGTTAAGATGATAAGCAAATTAGAATTGGAATTAACTATAGAGAATTAGTTTTGTGTACTATTTGTTAGATTGTTAAAGTAAAGCGTTAAAAGCAATAGGACCAGTTATTATATGAAGAAGAAATCACGCAACAAGAATTTTGATGTGACACATATGTCGATAATTAGATATTTTACTTTTAAACAGTTCAAAACATTAATACCATCAATTACATCAAAACGATATAGTTAGCGGCACAGATGCCGTTTAATCCAGGATGTCGAATTCTGAAATTTTTGGCGATGAAGAAATGTTGTCAAGATAAATTATTATGACGTTTGCGATGACGTAAGTAGGGTTGTCAAAGTAGAATTTTCTGCGTAATTATTATAGTTTTTCATATCTATGACTTAATAAAAATCAGGTTACTAGATACACGAAAAAATCCGCAAAAAAAAAAAAACCACCAGGCTCAAAATTTGGCACCCTGGATTATACGGCATCTGTACATTGTCAGCAATGTTTAATGGTTGGTACTGTGTTATAAGAAGCAGATAATTGGAAACACATGCAATAAAAGAAGCAAGCAGATGGTTAATTCTATGCAATCAATCAAAGCCTGCTTACCTCAGCATGTGATCCTGGAGTAAGAGTCTTGTTGCATTTTTCACATCTCAGACAACCTCTGTGCCAATCTTTACCCAATGATGTCATGCGCTCGGCTTTCGAAGGAGAAAAACGAAAAATGGTCAAAATAAAGCAACCACAGCAAAATTATAGAACATAATACATAAAATGAACATGATATATATACATAATGTGCATTAACAATACACTAAAGTTGTATATAAAAGTCTTTTTAAATAAATAGAATTTGATATTCGAAAATAAAATGTAAATTTTTAAAAATTTTATAAACTTAGTTTCCAGAATAACATTCAAACTAATACAAGTGTTTATTTATGTATTATTTTTTGATTTATAGGGCTTTATTACATAAAAATTCCCAGGTACGAAATATTATTACTGAAAACATAGACAATTTAAAAAAAAAACATAGAAACGGCTTATACACTTACAGGTACTCCTTAGTTTCTTTCCAATTTGGCGTGATAGTTTTAACTTGCTGATAAAAGTCCTTCGCTGACATTATTTGATATATTGTTGAAATATAGTTTTTATTCAAACTGCTTATTGTTTTAGTGATATTAAATATGTATTATAGAAGACAATGAGAGTGTATTATTACTTAATGAATTAAATTAAATGTGAATTTTAAGCTATATTGTATCTACTATTTTTGTGAAATTAAAAAAAAAGTAAATCAAGAGTTAGATGCTTACATATAACTACAAATTATTTTTTTGAAGAAGAATTATAAATGCATAATTTTTGTAAAATATGATGGAATCTGGCATAAATTTTGTAAAACATTCTCTGAATTCAACTTACATTGCAACTTGCAAAGATGGTTCGAAATATTCTTGAATCACTTAATGAATTTAAAGTTTGTATTATTTTAAAATTTAATATCTTTAATGATATTATTTAAACATTCTTTTTTTATAAAATAGGTTTCCACTTATTTAAATAGGTAAAAAAAGAATCCAGTTGTAAGTTACAAATCGTAATTTCAAATTTAATGATATATACTTTGTATTAAAAATAAATAAGAAATAGTATTTAATTTTTTATATGCAATTTCATTCACTCTTTAATTATGTTATCATAAATTTCATTTTCATTGAAAGTAATTTGTTTTATTATAATTTGCTTTAAAATTTTAGAGTTTGATGATTTTGCAATCTTTTCAATTCCACAATTATGAATGTTTCATTCAAAAGTTCTTTAAAATTCCAAATTTTTTATTGTGATTGGTGATGATGTGAGTTATTGGTGATGTTGAATATGGTGATAAACTTATTTGTTTTACGTTTTTTGTAAACGTAAAAAATCTTATTTTTATGTTTATAAGTATTTGCAAAATTTGTGTAATTTCTTTTAATTGTATCTATCATTGTATAGTACGTTAGCAACATTTTGTTACACCAAATTTTGTAAAAAATGTTACTAATTTTTTTGACAGCGAACACTCTGAAATATATTTTCCCAATACACAGAGGAAGTGGCCTGTTTATCGACAACCTTTTTCTTGATCTGAATGTAGACTCAATAGTATTAATCATAATATTATATATTCATATATAATTTAATATCTTACATTTGCATAATTTATTCAGAATATTTAACAATTCATAAGGATCGCAATTAAAATTCTAAAAAAATTCGATATCTCTCTCACATGTCTTAAGAAGAATTTAATTAACCCAGAAAGTAGGAACATGTTAGAAGTAATGCAGAAATAATGCATAAGGAAAGAACCTAGAGAAAATTTAGAAATTCAATATCAAAATTCATGTGATTCCTGAAAAGAAGAAATGAAATACTGCAGTTTGATTTCTATATACAATGTTCTATTAACTTGCATTAAAATCATCCAAATTTTATATTTAACAGCAAAAAATTCCAATGTTTATATTACACTTCTAATTAATTTTTTTAATATAAAATGTCTTTTCAAAAATTTGATTTTATCTAAAATTGAACTTAATATAAGATACGTTAATAATGAAAATTATATTGTCCTGAACATTTGCATAAAATATTCTAAGCTTATAATCATATTATCTCTCTATTGGTGTGCAATGTGGAAAACGGAAGAGAAGAGTGCCAACTTCGAGGTCAACATCGTCAATTGATTATAGTATCTTTAAAACTATGAGGCGCATTGTTATATGCTTGTCGATTTCAGTTATTAATTTATTTTATCTGTCTCTTTGTGGTCAGTCTTCGTGCATGAAATTTGGTTCGCAGTCGGAAGCAGAATTGTTAGCAACTCTGCCTTAGATTCAACAGCTCACGGATTCAAATCCCACCTTGGGATTGGATGTTTGTAGTGGTTCTGAGTTCATGTTAGCCCTCATATGCATCAAATGATGGTTGGGAGACAAACCAAACCAAGCTAATTTGCGATGGAGTGGAATTCGCAATTGTTCAGTAGAAAGCCAGAAGATTAAGCGTTCAACTTTATGTAATATTATTTACGAAGGTTCGAGAATTAATTTATTTTACAATTATCAGCCATGGAATCTAGAACATATCGGCAAAGTACTCCAAATCTATCCCTCACGGGTTGGATTATACTTCTGAAAGATTAATCAAGATTATTATTTCTTTTCCAATGGCACAGATTGTAGACAGTTACATCTGAAACATTGTCTATTAATCAATTGTTCCCTGATACCCAAGAAACCGTCCAGAAACAGCGACCTCTTAGCCGCCGAGGCGTTGCCCCGGGTGCACCACAGGGGGTGGGCCACCATCGCACCCTCACACATGCCATAGGGACCCGTCTATAGGGTAGACATCATTCATACTTCATTTACACACAGAAGGAAAGGACAAAGACAGATAGAGAGAGAAAGTACATCCATGCATAAACCGGGATTCGAACCCAGGACCTCTCTATCCGTAGTCAGGCACGCTGACCTCTAGACAAGTTGACTGGCTTTTTTTTTCCCTTTAAATTATAATGAGCGTGTTTCTGATGATTATTCGTTCATTTTTTGTAATTTTTATTGAGGGTGTGTATATTAAAGTTTTTCATTAAAACTTGGAAATAATTCGTGTTTTCAAAAATTTAATCAACATTGAATTGGTTGATAGCACAAATGCCCAGAATCTTGTAACATCCGACATTATATTCTAATATTTCATTACATTAATGTTTGTTATTTTTGGACTCTACACATGTAACATTTTTGTCACCTAAATAGATATTGACACCTAAATAGATACCTAAATAGAGAGAGAGAGAAAGTACATCCATGCCTGAACCGGGATTCGAACCCAGGACCTTCCTATCCGTAGTCAGGCACGCTGACCACTAGACAAGTTGGTCGGCTTAATCAAAATTATAAGGTCGTTGGAAAATTAAATAAAAATTTCAAATGTGTTTAAATACGGAATGATTTATAATATTGCTTCAATAGTTTTAAAAATTCTTTTTAAGTCTTCGTTGTTATGTTAGTATTTTTATGTTTATGATATATGTAAATAAAAGATAAGAACAGGAAGAGTATACTGTACAATATCTTACAATATTTGTGAAATGGTTATAAATAGCTTTCTACAAAACTGGGAAACTGTGATTTCACAGAATCGATAATAATATGTTTCCGCTTAAATTGAAACTAATTTCAACATTCTATATGCCTTTATTAAATTACTGGAAAAGCACCAATTTGAAAGATAGTATGTTTAATTCGGAACACCAAAGACTCAGTTGTGATTCGAGGACCTATGTATGTAAAAAGTTCATTAAGGTAAAGCTCTCTGCTATTGTGTGTGTGGTCTAGCGTTAAAAATAAGCCACCCGCTGAAACATCGACCTTCTCTTTGACCGTGGTATAAATTTATAGTGATTACAGTTTCGATTTTTAGAAATTGGCAGCTGCAGCTGTAAAGTTATATTCTAACCTTTTCAACTGTGAATCTGATCTATATCTATCAACTGCAAATCTGATCCATATCTGTCAACTGCAAATCTGATCTATATCTATCAACTGTAAATCTCATCTATATTTTGACGATTATTGAAATGATATGAGATGTTTTTAAATCTCATTGTTAATAAGCAATTTTTAATAAATATTTATGCAAGAATTCTTAAGAATTATGATTCATTATGCATAAATATCCTTTGCACTGTTTTTGTCATACATTAAGAAGATAAACATAGTAGCCGTGGTAGCCTAGTTGTTAGGGCATCGACCTTCCGTCCGAAAGGATATCGTTCGATTCCCAATGTCGCTATAGACCCACCGAGAACACATTCTCGTTAAATCTGTAGAATCAACTTGTGGTCGGTTGTTGAGCAGTTAACATAAATGTAATGGTTTGGAGAAATTTTACTCAACCTCCAGATCAAAGTAAAAATTAAGAGAGAGGTTCCTCTGGTAGTGCCATCTATCGGGGAAGTTTTAGAACAAAGACGTACTTTCACCTTCGTGGTGCTCTGATAAAAATAAAAGACGTACCATTCTGACTTAAATTTACATAGTCATCGGCTAGCGATTTTAAAGATAGATTATTTTGACAAACAGTCAATTTTTTATCTCTTGCAACATTATTTTCTTAAAAATCAAAATGCTCTCTGACACAAGTAGATAATTCTTCAGAAACCATTTCTTTAAAAGACGATTTGACTAACTGTGCAGTAATTGAAACTTCAAACAGCTATTAAATTGTTATTTGGACTAGCGCGCGTCCTTGCTGAATTCATTTCTTAATATGAAATAGCTTAAATTTATGGCTTGCTGTTACAGCTTATTGTTGAAATAGTGTTAACTTATTGAGAAACCAAGATTAGATAAACAGGTTTTAATACAATCTATTGAAAATAACTCTACGAGCTACTACTAGTTTGTGATATATGGTTTGACAATCATAGAAATGAACTTTTATTTGAATTTTGCAAATAGTTCAGTTTGAATGAATTTTTTCTTATACAAAATATAGTATTTTCAACAAAGAAAGCATAGTTGCTTTGGGTAACGTTCACGTTACCGAAAGATAGTGAGTTCGAATCTCGTCTTAAGCGAAGATCCGTCATGTTCACTAAGGACAGCTGGGGTATGTCAATGTTCTCCAAATGAAATGATACCTCTAGGGGTGCCAGGTCAGGTATTTAATGGTCTTTGCTTCCAAATTATGACGATTTCCCTCCTGGCTGCTTCTCTCGAACTGGCAGAGTCCAAGTCAGGGGGTAGGTACAGAGAAACATGCTGATGCGACAACAACAACGAATAAAACATAAATAATTTAATCAATTAAGTCTAGCAATAAAATTTTCTTACTGCAATTTAATATGAAATCAAGTAGAAAATTTTATCCATTAAAGAATTTTTTAAGAAATTATTATTGAAAAAAATTCATAATTTATAAAACTAAAACCACAGACACTCATAGACGATTACAGTTAAAGTTGGTAAAAGTTACAATTGGGATTAATCTGAGATTTTGATCAAGAGAGAAAAAAATGGCCCAGTTGCGTAATATACTTATCTCACTCATTTACACCAGGAGCGAACATTAAAAAGACCGCGATCGACCAATAGACCGTCAAGACATTTTGGGGCAATCTCACCGATACTAATTTATAAGATCTGCAAACCTAAAATATATTTATTTAACCCTCAATCGTCACTGGCACTGATAGCGAGATAAATAAAATATTAAAAGCAGCTTATGACCCAAAAAAAGTCTTCTGTGATTTACACTTTCTGAACGTTGATGCTCGTTAATTCATGTAAATCTCTCTCAAATCAACAAATGAATTATTTTTTTATTATTCTTTCAGCCAATATTTGTAATGGGAACATATTTATAACAATAAAAAAACGAGGGAAATATTAGAATAAAATACCCTTAGAGAGAGAATCACTAGAGAAAATAGGTCAACTTACCACCATCCTTGAAACATTTATAATTTTAATTTTATTTTTAAAATGTAAAATAATTACTGACAGTGTTAAAATTAAATTCATCTCTATAAAACACAAAGTTGTTTTCGTAAAATAATTATTTTAGAAAACCATACATACAATTCAGGTTTAAAAATTCAGATAATACTTTTATATAAAATGGATTATTATAATAAATTAAAAGCTTAATAAATAAAGCACAGGTGCCGTATAATCCATGATTTCAAATTCGGAATTTTTTTGGCGATGAAGAAATGTTGCCAAGATGGCGTATCGTGACGTCCGCAATGACGTAAATATTAGGGTTACCAAAATTGAGTTTTCTCCACAATTCTTATAGGTCCCCATATGTTTGACGTAACAAAAACGGGGTTTTCAGATACATAAGAAAATCTGCAAAAAAATCACCAATCTCAGAATTTAGCATCATGGATTATACAGCACCTGTGCCATAAGTAAGAAAAATAAGTAATATTTTTATAAAGTAATAATATAAATATTCATGATTATCACAAAGAATAAAACTATTCATTTTAAATTTCTATATGCCAACTAACAGATAATTGTTAAGTAATTTAAAATACTATAGATTTTATATTCATGCGAGGATAATTGGACTAAAATCTCCAGTATTAATAAGTGGATTTCTAACCATTAAAAGCATCCAACCAGGATGTATGAATTGAACTAACAGACCATTAAATTAAAATACAGCGAGATAAACAGTCAACTACTAGCTACAAAATAGTATAACAAATTTAAAAAATTCTAAAAAATTTAAACTTGTGCATCGAATAAATTTAAGAGATTTGCGTTGTTATGCTCCCTTAATAAATAAAAAAAATAATATCGGCGTAAACAAGGCAATAGTCTTAAAATATTCAAAAGAAATTTTTAATTGCAATTAATTTAGAATTCTATTAAGGAACTTGTACGATATCCCCACATTGGCGACTATTGCGACTTTTTTCATCGCCAAGTTAAGCGTACGTTTTTTTAACATGGGAATTTTTCCAAAATTCCAAAAATACACATTTTAGAAAATTTTAAATTACACAATAGTATAAAAAATCTAAGAAAGTATTACTGGAAAATGAATAAAATCTTTTTATTTATTTTTTTTTTTGGCCTTCTCTTCGAAAGAAGCGGTAAAAGAGATAAATAAATAGAAATAATGGACTTCCTTGATACAACGTCATACTCACATGTCGAATATGCTAGTGATATTATGGAAAAACATAATAATAAAAGGACAAAAATATATAAGAAAAAGATAATAATAAGTAAACAAAAAGAAATTGGAAAAAAAGAACAGTTTACGATGTTTGGACGCAGACGACAACGAAACACAAAAGCAAACGTAGAACAAAAAGTTCGAATTGAAAGTAAAAGAAATCTTCAAATGCTGTTGCCACTGAAAAGAACCATATATATGATTTAAAAATTATGTAAAACACGAAAAAAAATCTGGCAACAAAAAAAATCTGATGAGTAACAAAAGCTAAAATTGGCAACAGGATAATCAAAACAAAGGATTAGATTTGGTGAGAAATACTTGGGGGGGGGGGGTATCATACTTACACCTTCTATTAAGGGAATTTTTAAAAATGTATTTCGTCCTTGCCGATTTAAACTAACCATAAAGTGGATGTTTAGTAATTTCTTTTTCAATTTGTTTTTTTATGCTGTTCTATTGTCCACGTGTATCAATGGAAAGCATCAAACCGATGTTCTGCTCCTTATATAAGAAATCGTTTTATTAACAGAATGAATTTCGACACTATTCTCAAACATTCGACGGTGAACTTCGCCTTGTTTGCTGCCACTCGAAGAATGTGATTTGAAGGTAGGCAGCTAATTCGTCAACAAGTCGGATTTACAATGCCGTCTCAATACGTGGAAGAAACGTTATCAGATGTCATAGATATATAACTCATTGGTTATACATATATATATAACCAATGAGTATCGTAATAACGTGCCGTACTCAAGATCTCAACTCTAACGAAAGGAACAACCACTTTATGGTTAAAAACATTTTATTTAAATAGAGGGCAAAAACAATTGTACATAATGTTTTTAATATCACTCGGGGGTAAAGTAAATTATTCAAATTTACAATTTAAGGCCCAGATAAATTATCACAAATATTTGAAGAAAAGCTTTATTAGCAAAAGTACTGCATTAATTAACATAGTGAGATGTTTTGCTGTAACCATGACAACCGCAAATCTTAACAAAGTATATTACGATGCATGGCATATCGCTTAATGGGGAAAAAAAGGAGAGCATGTAGTTCAAAAATAAATGCTTATAGAGAGAGATTAAAAACATATTTACATTTCTGAATACACACATTTATATTTACTCATTAATTCGCATAATATTCTTATTATGTTATACAATATATCGTAATGTATTAAATTTAATTTAAAACTATTTAATTTTTTCAAAAAATTGCAATATACTCCTTTCAAATTACACCCAATGCCATAAATTACATACCATTCTTTTAAAACTGTGTTCTTTCCTATTCGAAATCTAAGCACTGGAAAATTATACAATTATTGATCTACACAGTTGCTAGGTTTTATTAATTTTCATCATAAAAAAATTATACAGCCATATAATAATAAATTATGAGATTAGAAACGGAAGGCAATAATTATTATTTACTAACTAACTAAAGCACATACTAAATACAGACATTTGTGCAATTAATTAAGTATAGGGTAAAACAGCTGGATAATTTTCTCCAATATTCGTATTCAACAAGGAATGAAAATCAGAACTTATTCAGAATAAATAACTTATCAAATAAATAGCATAAATAACTTATCAGAATAAAAATAGAAAAAAACACAAATAAATTAAAAATATAATTTGTGGGTCATAACTGTGGATCTAACTAAAGTTATTTTGTAACATATTATTCTGTGTTATTTGAACTATTACTAACTACTGTCCGAAACGAGATCTTAACTCTTACTCATTCTGCTATGAATGTACTTGACATATATTATAAACGACAGTAACCCAACCGGAAGTTGAAGAAAGAGGCTAAAAAAACATTTTGTTTTCTTTTACCTCGCCAAGTCAACACGGAATGGCAGAGGTAGTTATATCGAAGATTTAATCTTTTAGAATTGATAATCAATTTTGAAATGCATTTTACGATTCAGATTATTCTCAGCAGACATTTTCAGCTGATTTAGAACTTTAATGTAATTGAATTCCAAAAGAATTTTTACGTCATACGTAATTTGAAGCGAGTGCCAGAGAAAGAGGGAACACAACGAATCCCTTTGTGTTTAGAGACACCGCCCCGTTAGAACACATTCTTTAATTTAATTTAAACTATTTTTATTGAGTAAATAAAGTAAAATAAAGATCTGAAAGGTTATATACACAGATATAAATATATATATATTTAAAAATTTGAAACAAAGGCAACAAATCAGAAAAAATATGCATTTAAACAAACAAGTTATTACGTAAATATAAATATTATTTATGTTAAAATAAATATTATTATAAATATACATATTTTTAATAATTTATTTTAACATAAATAATTTTATTATAAATATACATATTTTTAATAATTTTTATCTATATAAACATTATATAAATAAAAAATACGTAATAAAAAAATATAAAGACTTTTATTATTCTTTCAATAATATTAAAAATATGTAATATTATTATAAATTTACATATTTTTAATATTATTGAAAGAATAATAAAAGTCTTTATATTTTTTTATTACGTATTTATAGATTTTCTATAAAATTTCAAAGATTTTCGCTTTTTACTTTGAATATTTTTCTTTCATAAGAGATTGAAATTTTTTTTTGAAATTGTGTGAAGCATTGTGACGGTAAAGATATATAATAACGAATACTCTCTCTCTCTCTCCTCTCTCTCTCTCTCTCTCTCTCTCTCTCTCTATATATATATATATATATATATATATATATATATATATATATATACATGACACACACACATATATATAAAATATACATATTTTAAAAATTAATATTAATTAATTATTTTTATTGAAATATACATCTAATTTAAACATAACTATAAATAAAAAAATGAACTATAGTTGTCTTTGTTTAATTTATATTTCACAGTAAACAAAAATTATTTAATAATTACCGAAATACACAGGTTTCTCGCACTTTGGGCAGTTGGGCATGCTGATTGAATGCCTTATTAACTAATGAAGCTTTCGCGCGCGCGCGACTGAGTTTTATCACGGGCGCTGACGTAATACAGTTCCGCCTTGGGAAACTGGTATTAATGCAGAGGCGGATATTGTGTGTTCATTGTCTGACATTCGACAATTTTCTTTTTTCATTTCACTTTATCATAGAAATTTTATTGTTTGGATTCACAGCGGTCCGCTTATGATATTTTTGACAAGCGTTGGTTTTCATAGACAAGCCAATCCCAGGGGCAAAATCTATATTTTCATTTTATCGCGTAAAATTAAGTAAAAGTGGTAGGAAAAAAAAATTAAAGAAGCTTTTTTTATTTCCGATATTTCTCAATGTTAAAGAGTAATTAAAGGAGTGATTTCATTTGAATCTAATAGACATGAAATTTTTTTATATTAAAATGAAATTAACGGTTCTTCAACAGCTGTAGATTCGTTCCAATGGAAAATGTGTTCACAAATTTGGAAGAAAAATTACGATTTGAAAAATCGTAATTTTCCTTATCTCTACAAAACAAAGATTCACGTATGGTCTAACTAAAAGCAAATGAAATAAGGTATGGACACACATACTTAAAAAATTTTTTTCATTGATTTCGAAGTATATTTTATAATTTTGGTTGAAAATCCTTTCATTCACATTCCAATGTATTTCCGATCAGCGGTGTCTTGTGAAATTCGAAAATACGTTCGCTGCTATGGGTAAAAAGAATATTTCTTGAAAAATGGAGAAAAAAAATTAGTTAATATAGATATTAATTTATGAAAATATAAAAATGGTGGATTCGACGTAGTCCTTATTTTTTCTTAACCTTTGCCGGTCTGTTTTAAAAAGAGGGATTGGTTTATCTCTCAACGGTCATATTTTGCACGCGAAGATTAATTAGACAGGGACGTACAGGAGAATTCGAGTCTCTACAAAACCTAAGGTCGAAGTTAGAATAGTATCCTCGAGCTGTTAAACCGAAGTCCAGAGATTAATCAATTCGCGTGGTCGTCACATCAGAAGAACATCTGCATTCTCGAAATCAGTAGAAATTTGCAATGGGATGTACAGCGGCATAACTTCGAATTAACATTAATTAATACTTAAATTAATTCCAATGCTGTAATCAAAATTTTGATATGAGATAAGTTTCATTCAAGGCTAAGCAAATTGAAGATTTGTTTACGTAGATTATGCAAAAAATTCATGTTTTTCGTTAGAAAATATAATCGTGAGCTTCTGTTAGCAGATTTTTCAACGTGTGCCGATAATTTTTAGAGATGTATATAGTAAAAATTGTAATGCTTTTTTTTTTAATTACGAGTAAAGTAATAAACGTAGTTTTGTTTTTGCAGTTCCTATTATATTATTATTTTAAATTCAAAATTATTATCATAAATCGTTTTATACATTGTCTTATAGGTAAGTAAAAAACTTTAGACTTATCTTTATGCCACCAAATTTCGAAATGGTTAAAAGTGTGCCGCGATAAGAAAAAAAGGTTAAAAATCAGCCAGTATAGTTTTTTATTAGGTAATTTACAATAAAATAATTTTCGAGACAACCCCGCGTTTCATTGGTAGCATCGAATTTCAATAAATCACAAGTAAAAATATTTATGATTGGCACGACAGCTCTTGTGGGGCCAAGGCTCACAATGTCTATATCAGGTTTCTGATCGAGGGCCCTGAGGGGTAATCTATATGTGCTGGCTTGGTAAATAACACAAAATGAGTGGATATAATTGCTTCCACCCCTCCCAAAGTACTGAATCATTAATGGATGAGTTCTCTCCTCATAGCTTTGAACTTCGATGCAGTCATCGCATTAAAACAAAGGCAAGGCCCTTCTCTTCAAATCTTAACAACCGAAGCGACCGGATATTAGTTCCTGGAAATATTTAATGATTCTTGTCAGGACCATTAATTAGATGCAAGAAAATCAACTGAGATTTATTCTAGTTATCAGTCTTCCGCAGCCTAAATTTTAAACTGCTCGGTAAGGATAATTTAGATTATCACTTTATCGAGAGAGAGATTTCTGCCTACGGCTCTAATAGAGTTTTGATCAAAGCCACATCTCTCAAGATAATATTATATTATAATATATAATAGATATGACATGATACAATACAACGGAATAAAACGCATGTTTTATCTAGCTAAGTTAGAACTACTAGTCTGAGGCAATCTGTTGTTTAAAATAGTGATTTTCGACTTTTTTTGTCGCGGAACACTTTAAACGTTTTTAAAATTTGGCGCCACACAAAGAAAAATATGAGTTAAAAAGTTGTTTACTTACCTATAATGCACTGAATAAAATAATTTATGATAATAATTTTAAATGTAAAATAAAATAATATAATATGTATTTCTAAAAAGGACAGTAAGCCCATTAAATGATTAATTACAAGGTATAAATAAGAATACTTTTAATGAGAAATTACAGCTTGATGTTTCTTGATAATTTCATTTATAGTTAGACTTAAAAGAGCCAATGGTTCTCTTCCGTTGACTTCTACATTTAACAATCGCAATCTATTATTATTTTTTTTTTCACTTTTATGTTGGTTAGCACTGAAAATTCGAATCCACACAAATTAGATATAGAAAATTGTAATTGTAGATACTGGAAACACTTAGAGTTTCTTCACGCGGGGAAAATATTTCATACTTTATAAAAGGTCATAATTATAGAACACAAAAGCATGAAAATATAGTGCTTACTGTAAAAACAAGTTTTTTACAAGTACTTTTGTTTAATTTAAACAAACTTTACACGATTAGAAAGACAGTGTAATGATATACATTTATAAAATTGCAAGGGGGCCGCAGCACAGTAGTTGAGACAGACTGATTTATAATATTAAACAAATATATAACGACATTTAAATATTTAGTATTTTTAGCAAGGTTTGGAATATAAGCTTTGTTTATCCGAAGTTCATCATCAGTCATTAAGTTTGTACTATGAAATGCACACACACACAGTTTACATTTAACTGTTCGCCTTGATAGAGTTTCTCACTTGAAAATTGAAATACATTTGCTTGTTACTTAATCAACTTCAATTAAATATTAAGTTTCTTGAAAAAATAATTGAAACGAAACGATTATCTCGCTATATTTATATATTTTTAGAAAAAGTTAAATAAATATTATATATTTTCTCTCATAACTAGCAAGATAATAAACGAAACTGTGTTTTTTGAGCATAAATCTCACTAATTATCATAAGACATATTTTATGTTAACGAAATTAATTGCTAATTCAAAATGATAATTTTCTAAGCTCTTATGACTAATAAACTATACACTTTTCCGCATTATATCATCTTGTTCATTCTATTTCACCTAAGTTAAAAATATCCTAGTTTTTTAAAAAAAAAAATAGATAAGGATCAAAGTTGGGGAGGCGTGATAAAGTTTCATGGATATACAAAATTATCATTTCAAGGAGTACATTTATGTAAATAGAATAATTATTACTGCTATCATTTCCAGAAACTGTAATTTTAGAGAACTATGGATTTTTTCGGACAGCCGCAGTGCACTACAACATCTTAGTGACTGGTCCTCCATAAACGATGAAACAAATTTATCTATTCTACGGAAATTGAAAATGATCCCCCAAGATCATGATGTACATCTTCAGTGGATTCTACATCCCATGTAAATACACTGCAGGACAATTGCTGAGGACGGATAACAAATTGCAATGTAGCATAACATTAAGCGAGACACGAGGCATAGTAGGATAAAATATAGTTGCCACACTGTTCAGACATTAGAATAAAGAATATTTATTGTTCTGGAAAGTACAAAAGCTGTGAAACATCTGAAAGGAAAGAAAATGTTAATTTGATGCTGCATACGGAAAAATGGTACAATGCAACTAAAAGTCAGCAGGTACATTGAAGAAAGGTATCAGTATGGAATATGTCCACCGTGGAGTGTGATGCAACATTCCACACGTCGTATCATACTTTGTACAACTTTATCCAGCTGCTTTTGAGGCAATTTATCCCATTCCTGTGTTAGTGCACGGATGAGGGTGCTCTTGTTTGTCGAAGGATTGTTTCGACCAGGAACTTGCCTCTCCAAAGCATCCTACACATTTTCAATGAGGTTTAGAGCTGGAAAACGTGATGGCCATACGAGGTGTTGAATACCCTAGATGTCTAGACAATCCTGAACATCGAAGCGAGTGTTCGATGACATGTTGTGTTGTCGTTCATAAAAACAAATTTACCACCGACAGGACCATGAGGAAGTAGAACTTCATTAATGTATCGTTGGCCCGTCATAGTCCCATTCGCAACCACATGTTGGAGCGTGCGGCCATTGATCATGATGCCGACCCACACCATGACACAGATGTGGGATATCGGTATCTTTCCAGGATATTTTCTGGACGATAACAGTATCACTCTCGCGCCAGACCAGTTGGCGTTTACAATCCGATGACAGACGGAAACTAATCTCCTCTGAGAATAGTACGCATTCCCAGTTCTGTTCAGTCCAATTGCGATGCTCACGACACCATTGCAAACAAGCAATACGGTGCTGTCTGGTCAATAGGACACACACAACAGGTCTGCGGGTGTATAGGCCTCCTCCTCTCAAACGTTTGGCAACAGTTTTTCAGGAGCTCTGCTTTCCTGAGGCAGCAAGAAAATGATTTGCCACCTGCTGAGCTGTGGTGCACCTGTTCTTTTTGGCTGATAGAACGATATGTCTATCTTTTGAATTCGTCGTACTTCTAACACGATCTCCCCCGTGCCACCTACTACACATTCCAGTAGTTTTAAATGATTTTCACAGCTGTGAAACAACGCTGTGAGCGATGTCGAACACCCTGGCAACACCTGTTATTTTTCGCCCTTCGTCGATCTTTCCAATAATTCGGCCACGCATAAGATCATCTAAGTGATGTCGAGAAGACCTGCCAAAAGTTTCAAGTTCGTCAATTAAATCTTTCCTATAAAACGCTGACTTGAAACAACAACTCTCTACACGTGTCAAAATCTTTAAAGCTCTTATGAACGCTATTACGTGATGAACAGACGTGGAAAAAAAGTTTGCATACGCATACTTCTTCTTACTATATCCCGCACTTATTCTAATTTTCAGCATTTTGCTTCCTTTAATTTTGTGGTTGCTATGGATGATAGTTTATCCGTCCTTAGCAATTGTCCAGAATTGTATTAGTGGCTCATATATAGCAGATAGACTGGCCAAAGAGGGCAGTGAGGAAGATACGCCCACTGGTTCATCACTTACATACCAGGAACTTTATTCGAATGAAAAATCTAGAAAACATTCATTCGGACAAATTCCACCCACGCATCAATAGTACTCTGAAGCATCTCCTTCCTGGAAATCTTCTGGAAATAATATCGACCGAGTATCTCAAACTGCCTGGGCCAGATTCTCAAGTGGTCATTTAAAATGTTTATCGTTAGAACGTGGTACAAAAAATTATCCCACATGAAAAAATGCTGCGACTATGCATCGATCCGAGGATATATCCTCACGGTAAAGTCCAACGCAATCCAAAACCCCCTGCTAGTCATTGACTTTCTGAATGTGAACAACTTATTGGAGTTGATCTAACAAATGTCAGATCTTTAAAGAGGATAAGCCAAAACAAATAATTATTTTATGTGCCAACAAATTTTGGCCCGGTACTGATAATAACACGACTGCAAGGATATTTTATATATATATATATATATATATATATATATATATATATATATATATATATATATATATATATATATATATATATATATATATATATATATATATATATATATATATATATATATATACATACATATATATGGTTTCCTTCTTTCTATATAAGTGTATAAGTGCAATATTTTTAAATTGCAATATTTAATTTTTTTTATTTGAAAAACTTTTGTTTTGTTTTACCATAGGGAACGTGTCAATGTATTTTTCAATACTCAGCATATTGGATTTTTTATGTGAAAACTTTGTAAATTAAGGAGATTTTCAAGCAATCCATGCAATATTTGATTTATTTAACCGATAAGTAAATGAAATCTCTTGCGCATTGCAAAGCAGTTTTCTACAATACTGAATAAAAAGTAAATATCATTAAAAATTAGTATATATTGTCATTTTTCTCCAATAAAATTTAAAACACAAAACTAAGTATATCTTTTCCTTTCATATCTGTGGGAGTGGCAGGTCCAGTATTGGGAGTTTTCAGTTTGGTCTCTCCTTCTAAATGAAGAAGACAATGATTTGCCTGTTTCCATCTAATTGGTAGAACCCAGTTATAGGCTAAGTCCAGGGAAACATGCTATTGCAACTGCAATATATTTTCCACTGGAATGCCAGCTTTGCACAAAAGGTGGCAGTCATAATAGGTTACATTATTATAAGCTAAAACTTATTATAGACATGATAACTATTACAAATGTTATTAGTTATAACTTCACCTTGATCCAGAGAAGCACCATGCTCATTCGAGTGGAAAATCCCAACTTGCCTAACCACTGAACAATGGTAACTGAGGACGATGGAATATTCTCACGATGGTTTCTTAGAACTTTCCAAGATTTTCTTCCTTATAAAGCATAAATACGACTCATTATTGTGAAAAGCCTTCCCAGAAGACATCAACTGAGTGTCCAAGTCTTTATAATAGGCTTTATTTGCCAGACTTTTAACTAAAAGGTATCAAAATATTACTATTTTTGCATTCACTATGGATTAGATATATTACCTCATTTTCCAGGATGGAAAGTTTGAAATTCACTCTTAATGATTGCTGGAAAAGAAATATTATGTTTATGTTTTCTATATGTACATTCGTGGTGCACCAACTAGATATTTTTCTTAAAGATGGCTGAAGTGTTTTCTGTTTTTAAGTGTAGTGTACAACTCGGTTTCGTTCCTAGTCACTTTTATAGCAACAAAAGCCGTCTGCTTTATATAACATGGTAGATAGCCTAATTGCCGCATATTTTTGCTTTCGAGAGGATTTTTCATCGATAGTTAACCTTATTTACGTATTAATCGGTTAATTATCGTCAGTTATAGATAAGATTATCAATAGGATATATTATAGTTATTTTCTAATAATTTTTTCCACTAAGTAGTGAGAGAATAGCCTCTACCAATAATTGACTACTAGGATTTTCATATTTCAGCGGTACAAAGGCTAGAAAAGAAGGTAACTTTATACAATGGGGCTTCCAGTGGGTGTTCTAGAGTGATCTGCATCATTTTGAAGAAACCAAGTATTAGAACTTCAGAGATATTATTTCACATGGAGAACATTGTGATCACGACCTATTTACGTACCCAGCCGCCATTAGTAAATATAACAGGTCTTCAGTTGGGCGGGTTTTGATCTTACTGCCTATCGATAATGAGTACCATGTTCTTAACCAACCAGGCCACAGCAACCTCGTGTAATGATGGTCTAATCAATGCTCGTGTAATGAATAGTCTAATCCATAGGTTCCCAAAGTGGTCCACATGGACCCCCAGTGGTCCATAGGAGATCACACGGGGATCTACGTAGACGTGAAGAAAACAGGGGTTCACAAGTTGTAAGTTGGGTTCCACGAAAAATTGTCTGGTTTTCCTAATAAAGAACAAATATTTTGGCTTGGATACCTATCAAAGTAGGCAGGTAGCACCATTCACTAGATAGGTACTAAAAATATTCGCAACTCAGTTCAAACATAGAATTGAATAGAACAATAGATAATAGTACAAGTGTATACCACATGTCGAGACTGCATAAACCTCCACTTGACGTACTCAAAAGAATTCCTTTAAATAACAACAATGTACAAAGACGTGTTGATGAAATGAGCTCTGGTATAGAAAGCTTCTTTTGTAATTATCTGCAAACCACTCATTATTTTATTCAATTTTACGGGTCTACTTTGTCTGGTAATGAAGCATTATCAATGGCATATGTTCGATTTGTTATGGATGAAAAAATCCATGAAGAGCTGTGCGAAATTTGCAAAAACTTTGAAGTCGGACACTAAAGGTGAATCGATATTTAAATGTCCTGAGGGATTTTTCTGCCGAAAAATCTATTCCATTTACAAACATTATTTCTGGGGCAGCAGATGGAACTCCTGTCGTGTTTGGGTGATATCGTGGGTTTATAAGCCATCTTAAAAGAATAATACCAGGACTAATTACAATTCACTGTGTCATTCACCGACAACACCTTGCAGCTAAAAATGTGAGTGATGGATTGCACCAGTCACTTCAATTTGTGATTAACACAGTTAATAAAATAAGAAGCAATGCTTTTGAATACCAGTTTACTTGCACTATTGTGCGATGAAAATGGTGAAGAGTTCCAACGACTGCTCTTACATACTGAAGTACGCGGGTTGTCGAAAGAGGCAGGCTTATCGAGATTTCACTCACTTTTAGAATCAGTGGTAGAGTTTCTGGAATCTAAAGCACCGGATTTAAAAGAAAATCTTAAGCAAAATATAAAGCGGATATTGCGTATTCAACAGTGTTGTTTAAAAAATTAAATGACGTTAACTTGCAGTTTCAAGGGGACAGCCTTAATTTAATAAAAACAAAGGGTGTAATTTCAGCTTTTCTTGGTAAGTTGAAATTAATGAAGCAAAATATTAGTCGGCGTGAATTCTCAGTTTCCGCACTGGTCACAGAATGTCTTGATGAGGATATTCAGATTTACACTCAACATTTAAATATCCTGCACTATGACTTCAAAAATAGAGTTGAAGATATTCTGACGATGGAAATACCACCGTGGATCATAACCCCATTTGATGAAACGGAAGAGGTGAATGTGGTAATATAAAACGAGCCACTTGAGTTCACCACTAACGAGGAACTGAAGGTGAAATTTAAAAAAGGATATCAAACATTTTGTCTGCAGGCAGAAATTCCCGAAAAATATCGTGGGCTGTGGGAAATTGCGAGAAAATTTTTGATAGCGTTTCTCTCGTCATATCTTGTCGAAAGAAATTTTAGTGCCTTTACCAATCTGTTAAAAAAAAAAAAAAAAAAAAAAAAAAAAAAAAAAGAAGAAGAAGAAGAAGAACATTAAACATTACAGAACGGGGAGATTTGAGATTACTTTTTACAAAACTGAAGCGAAATATCGATAATTTGCTGTCAATTCATCAAGTACATCCGTCTCGTTAAAAGTATGACTATTTTTTATTGTTAATTTACATTTCGGAGTTCATTGTTTTTTTTCTTTTTTCTTTTTTTTTGTCAATTGTTGATTGTTTGTTATAATAAATGTTTAGAATTTTGTATAACCACAAGTATGATTTTAATAAATAGGACACAAGAAAATGTACTACTTTTTTTTCTTTTTAACACACCCAATTCAGGGTAATATTCTTTAGGAGTTTTGGGAACGCAGTGGAAATGTACCAGCAGGGGGTCTACCGAAAATAGTAAAATTTTAAAAGTGGTCTACGAGAAAAAAAGTTTGGGAACCCATGGCCTAATCAATGCTCGTGTAATGAATAGTCTAATCAATGCTCGTGTAATGAATAGTCTAATCAATGCTCGTGTAATGAATAGTCTAATCAATGCTCGTGTATACAATATTCTAATCAATGCTCATGTATACAATATTCTAATCAATGCTCGTGTATACAATAGTCTAATCACTGCTCGTGTTTACAATATTCTAATCAATGCTCGTGTATACAATATTCTAATCAATGCTCGTGTATACAATATTCTAATCAATGCTCGTGTATACAATATTCTAATCAATGCTCGTGTATACAATATTCTAATCAATGCTCGTGTATACAATATTCTAATCAATGCTCGTGTATACAATAGTCTAATCAAGCTCATGTAATGAATAGTCTAATAAATGTTCGTATAATGATATCTAATCAATACAAGCGTATCGTTAATACCCTTTTAAAAAAAGCAAAATAATAATAAATAATAATAGTAAATAAAGAAATATACGATTAGCTGTCAGTTGACCTAAAGTCCAAAACAGACCATTCTTTTTTTCATCTAGTCAGACATGGAATGAGTCGAAAGAAATTAACAAGATTTTACAAATGTAACGTTAATAAAGGCTGACCATTCATTTTATATTTGGTTGGACTAGGAAGAAGTTGAAGAAAATGGACAAGATTTCACACACGCGTCACTTATATACTTTTAAACGAGCAACAAATGAAATACTCAGGAGTAGCTATTAGAGTTGAACTAAGCCCCAAAGGCTGATTATTTTCTTTCCATTTCGTTGGACCTGGAAAGAGTTGAAAGAATTTAACACTTGATAAAATATATCTTTAACAAAGGCAGACCATTTTCCTTCCTTCTGGTTTTACATTGAAAACGTTGAAAGAAATGGATAAAAAATGGATGCCTTTTTAACATCCTCATGTACATATTAGCAATAAATATAAATACTCATGGAAAGCTAATAGTTCACCGATATAGTACTGACATTATCATGCTACTTCTTGTTATTATATCTTATGGCAAAATTAAAATGTTTTGTCATTCATTGAAAACGAAAGTCATACGAAATTTCTGATTAAAATAGATTCCTGATAAATATTTTATTATCTATAATCAAAAATAAATACATTTTACAACAATAATTACACTGTCTTTATTACGATTTGGAATAAAAGTATTGCAGTGTTCACAAATAACTGTAATATTTCGTTTCAATTCATTTAAAAAAAATTGCAAAAGAAAATTTGCAAAACTCGATATTACTGATAAAAATTTTACTTTACAATGTTATATATATATATATATATATATATATATATATATATATATATATATATATATATAAACAGAGATAGTCATATTTTACTACAATAATTGCATTTTCTTTATTCGATCTGGAATAAATACACTACTGGCCAGTAAAATTGCTACACCAAGAAGGCGACATGCTACAGATGTGAAATTTATACGAAAGGAAGAAGGTGTTGTGGTATGCAAATGAATAGCTTTTCAGCGCATTCAGACAAAGCAGGCGCCAGTAGTGACACCTATATTGTGTTTAAATGAGGAAATTGTTCAGCCGGTTCCTCATACACAAATTGCATTTGAACGTTGTTGCCTGGTGAAAAGGTGTTGTGATGCCTCGTGTAAGAAGGAGAAATGCGTACCAGCACGTTTCTGACTTTGATAAAGGTCGAATTGTAGCGTACCGGGATTGCGGTTTATCTTATCGCAGTATTGCTGCTTGTGTCGGTCGAGATCCAATGACTGTTAGCAGAATATGGAATCGATGAATTCAGGACGGTAATACGGAACGCCATGCGGGATCTCAACGGCCACCTATCACTAGCAGCCGAGAAGACAGGCATATTATCCACATGGCCGTAATGGATCGTGCATCCACGTCACGAGCTGAGTCACGAAACGGGGTCATTTGAAAGACCACAAGTGTCTGCACGAACAGTTCAAAGACGTTTGCAGCAGCATGGACTTTCAGCCCGGAGACCATGGCTGCGGCTTCCCTTGACGCTGCGTCATAGACAAGAGCGCCTTCAATGGTGTGATCAACGACGAACCTGGGCACACGAATGGCGAGACGTCACCTTTTCAGATGAATCCAGGTTCTGTGTACAGCATCATGATGGTCGCATCCGTATTTGGCGGCATCGTGGTGAACGCACATTGGCAGCGTGCATTCGTCATCGTCATACTGGCCCATCACCTGGTGTGATGGTATGGGGTGCCATTTTATACACGTCTCGGTCACCTCTTGTTCGCATTGACGGTGCTTTGAACAGTGCACGTTACATTTCTGGTGTGTTACGACCCGTGGCTCTACCCTTTATTCGAGGCCTGCGAAACCCTACGTTTCAGCAGGATAATGCCCGACCGCATGTTGCCGGTATTGTACGGACCTTCCTTGATACGGAACATGTTCGGCTGTTGCCCTGGCCAGCACGTTCTCCAGATCTTTCACCAATTGAAAACGTCTGGTCAATGGTTGCCGAGCGACTGGCTCGTCACCAAACGCCAGTCACTACGGTTGATAAACTGTGGCATCGTGTTGAAGCTGCATGGGCATCTGTACCTGTACATGCAATCCAATCTCTGTTTGACTCAATGCCTAGGCGTATAATTGCTGTTATTACTGCCAGAGGTGGTTGTTCTGGGTACTGATTTCTCAGGATCTATCCAGCCAAATTTTTTTGAAAATTTAATCACTTGTTATTTCTAGTGTAATATATTTGTCCAATACTTACCATTTTGTTATCTGCATTTCTTCCTGGTGTAGCAATTTTAATGGCCAGTAGTGTGTATTGGAATGTTTAAAAATATATTTGGGAAAATGTTTTATAGTTTTTAGTTTTAATTCAATTGATAGTAATATTTTTGCTCTATTAATTAATCCAATTTTCAAATAAATTAAAAAAAGTATTTTTCAAATATAATTTGTTTTTATTTAGAAACATTCCTTATAAAAAAATTGGGATAAAATTTATCAGAAATTATATATCCTTTGAACAGATCAATTCCCCCAAACAATATGATGAAGTTTTAATCTTAAGCAAATTACGGAGAATGTATTTATTTTTTACAGGAGACAATCGCTTTTACGAACCTCTAATTTACGAACATTCCCGATTTTACAAACTTGGGGCTGGTCTCAAACGTCCCATAGACACAAAATAATGTTAAATCTCATTTAGAAACTACAATTTTCAAAAATCTCTTTTTTGCGATTTCGTCTTCATGGACCTTTCCTTTGGGTTCATTTTTAATGAACTGATTTTTTTTTACCATTTTTTTATTTAGCTATTTTATGATTGAGAAACTTGTCATTTTTATAGAAAAATCATAAAACCTTCAAATTGTAAATGACTAATTCCACTGCTGATGTTGAAATCCTAAATTCTTTTTAAGCGATTCGAGTACAGAATTTTTCGTACTCATTTCATCATGCATTGCATGTGTCGGAGCATAACCAGTTTCTTCAAATGCAAATATAATGTACTTATGAGAGGAGTTGTCATAGCTTGCAATTACCTTACGAAAATTGCACTTGTTTTATGAAATTTGCATTTATGGACTTTCAAAATGACCTATATATTAGGAAAAACGATACATAGGTCTTTTTGTTTTGCAGGCCTTGCAGAAGAAGGAACCCACCATAAATAAAGAATAACCGTAAGCTATAAAAACATTTATTCGAAGACTTAAAATATCCGCTTACGTTGAAAAGTTGATTTTCGACGAAGTCTGTCCAATTTTTTTATTTGTCTGAATCTAACACTCAGAATTCACCAATTTTCGAGACAGTTTTTCGTTTTACAGTATGTAAATAGAAATTGAGTTTTCCAGAATTTAAAAATACGTCGCATCTTTGAAAACGAAACAGGAAGTTACATTTTCAAACCGGAAGTGGTAAAGAACAGTGGTCTTTTTTTTTTTGTTCTTTTTAAAACGTTTATGTTTTTCTATAATGTGTTGATTGATAGTTATATGTAAGAAGCCATTATTTGGCTTATACATTCGGAAAGAAGTGACAACATCGTCTCATCACAAACGAAAGACTATCATTTTAAAAACGATTTTCATCATGGCCTATATGTTTTAAGCGTTGTTATCTATGAACTGAAGCATAAGTCTGAATTCATATGAAGAACTTTTTTATTTAAAACTATTTTTAAAAACAATTTTCAGTAAAATTTCGTAAAATATCCATATAGCTGTATATTTTTAACCGTATTTCCTATATCGATTAATATTTCTCTTGGATTTTGCTTCATTTAAAAAAACATTGTTGCATAAATCATATGTCTCGAATTAAAATTGAATCATTACAGTTTTCTGAGTGTTTGCTGTTTTGTAAATTTTTTTCTAAAATTTGATAGAAAATCACCAATTTTACATAAAATATGCTTGACTTGGTTCACAGGCGTCCGCTGGGTAACGATAAATGAATGGCAGTTTCTGCCCTTGTTGTGGCAAAGGGTTCGTCTCTCAGTGCCCGCCATTGGTAAAAAAACATAAAGTATGCTATATATAATTAAACTTTCATCTAATTTTTTATATTTTTACATCACAATTTATTTAGAAAAAGATAAAAGGAAATTAAAATCAACTTATAAGAAGCTGGATCGAATATAGGTGGCTATGTTTGTTTGTCGCTAAACAGACAATTTTTGCCAACGATAGCCTATTAGACCGGGACCTACGACGAAACTATTTCAAGTATTCAAACTCAAAGTGGAGTTCGAACCTCCTAGCTGTTTGACTAGTAGAAAAGAGCGCTAAACATTCGGCTACCAACTAAGACTTAAGCAGTGTTCAGTCCATCGAAAAGTTTTCCTGAATAACTTTTCACAATGGATATACTGAAGTCTTATTTTCATGCAAAAAATTCTCTTCTTTTATCTTTTTTTTTATTATGTACACATTGAGTTATGGGTTATGAACAGTTCGGACTGCGAACCAATCGGACAAAGAACACATACTTTTATAACGAATTAAAACGAATTCCCCCGAACACTTCTCGGATCTCGGAGCATGATGTGCAGAGTTGCCAAACTCTCAACGGACTAAAAAAATTATTATTTCCTCCCAATATAACAGATCACCCTCTGTAATTAATGATTTTTTTAAAAAGGATTCAAGCATTTTATTGAAATTATATCGAATATTTTTTTCATAATATATACAGTCTTCCTTTCTTCTTCTTTTTACCCCAAAATTAACATTTATAAATTGCAATTTACTTTCTTATAAAATTAATATTAGCCGAAAGTTAAAAATAAGAAAAATAATTACATAAAAGCAATTATTTTAACAGATAAGATATGTATACTTATTAATGTATAGATAACGCATACATTAATAAATATACATAAATCAAAAATATTTTTGGTGCTCTTGCCAAATATTGTATTATTTGAAATTTTCAAAAATTTCGCATTTCATTTTCGCAGAAATTAATAAAACCTTATGCTAAAATACAATTTGAAATAAGCATATAATTATAAACCCTTTTCTTCAAACGATCGTTATCGTGGAATGACTGTAATACGTCATGCTTGCCACACGATTCAAAAAATCTTCGCGTGTCACGTGACCTATGTAATATTTATCTTTAATTCTATTGCCTCACTATCTCTCCCGCAAAATAAGAAGATTGAAGAACGTCTACGGGTACATTCGTTTGTTACACGTAAGTTATGTCTTTTCACATTATATTGAGGTAAAACGGATGTCCGTTCATTCTTAGTGCCTTTTACACTCAAGCTGAGTAAATGTCGTATCGAGAGATTTTCTATTTCTAGCCGATTCTCCTCTTTTAGCTTTTGAATTTTTCGTTGCTTTTTCATCTCAGAAGAAAGATACTTTGAATTATTCAAAGATACGTGCTGCGCCGTTCCGTTGTCTATTTAACTGAAATTTTAACTATTACATAGTTATATTTCTGCAAATGCTTAGGAGAGATAACAGTTTCTTTTATTGTAGTATTTTTAACGATTATTTTTTCTATGGATTATATTTTTTCAGTACAGCCATCTATTGGATGGAAAGAGAACTATAAGCATTTTCAATTTTTCTTGAATAATCCACGTATTAAATTCATTTATATAAAATTTTCTTATTGCTTTACTAAAGATTATAAATATAATTACATTATCATAAGTTTCCTCTAAACTAATAATGATTTCTCTTAACTATAAATATATAAAAAATAATAATAAAATCAAAACAGTAATTAATAAATAATTGTTATCATTTACTATTTTTTATTTTATTAATCATTATTATTATAATTGATGTTATTGATTAGAATTATAAGTTTTCCTAACAATGTTTTTGAGATTGCACCCAGAGTAAAATAATATCTTTAATATCTTTCTTGTTCGAAATTTTTCTCTGGAGAATGTTTGTATCACAATATATATATGTATATATATATATATATATATATATATATATATATATATATATATATATATATATATATATATATATATATATATATATATATATATATATATATATATATATATATATATATATATATATATATATATAATATATATATATATATATATATATATATATATATATATATATATATATATATATAATATATATATGAGATTCAAGCAATATTTTAAGAACTATATTTTAAATTATAAAGAAAAATATCTTATCTTTCTTCTAATATATATATATATATATATATATATATATATATATATATATATATATATATATATATATATATATATATATATATGTATGTATATATATATATATATTAGAAGAAAGATAAGATTTTTCTTTATAATTTAAAATATAGTTCTTAAAATGGCTGCTTGAATCCCATATATATTATTATTCAACAATTTATAGTTTTTATTTGCCAAATGTGTTTAATTTCTATGTCTTCTTCGTTGATAATATCCATAATAAATTAAAATAATTCAAGAGTTCTTTAATGCTGATATATTTTAATTTGTAAAGAAACTTAAAGAAAATGAAAAAGACAGATGTATTAAGCTTTAGGGGTTAAATAAAAGTTAAATTATTTAGATTTAATTAAAAATAAATAAAAATAAGCACACATTAGAATTAAATTTGTATTGTTATATGAAGTAAATCAAGTGGAATCTCTTTTCAAATCATATATATATATATATATATATATATATATATATATATATATATATATATATGTGTGTGTGTGTGTGTGTGTGTGTGTGTAACAAAAAGAACTAAAAAAAGGTATTAATCTAGGCCTTGCATTGCGATTTTTGAACTTGCATTGTTGACTCCTTTCAGTTCTGCAAGTAATTAATTTTATCTTAACTTTTTAGAGTTTTTCAGTGAAAATATTAAAAAAAGATATTTTTAATACTTATGTTAAAAATTTATTAACAGTAAATTCTGTCTTATATTTTAGTAATTTTTTTAATAGTTCTTTCTATGAAAATCATTGCCCTTTTTGGAACCAAAGGAATTTGAAATTTTCATTCATCAAACAAATCATAAGAAAAATTTCTGAAACATCAAAAAACAATGGTTAAAATTTTATAAAATATACAATAACATTCACTTATTTCCAGATCGAATTTATATAAGAATGTGTTTTCAGTAGGCTATAAATCAGCATGAGAACCTAAGATTATCGCGAGGCATTTTTATGCCTATGACATAAATTATTTTTCAAAGGGTTTTTCATTGACAGTGGGGCCTATTCACGTGTTGCAAAGGAGGAAACCTAGAAAATTCATCAAAGTGAATATAGATATCACCTGAGTAACGCCCATTTGTTGTTACGTAACAGAAACTAGGATGGAACTTGAAGCATTTCATTCTACTGTCTTAACATTAGGCCACAGTGGGTCTACTTTGTAAAAGTATCAGGGTGTAAAATATCTTAATTCATCATTATCTTTTGAATGTCAATTATATAAAGCCATTACAATTCAGAACTGATAGCTGAATAACTGGCTGTCTGGCCTTCAGTTTAATAGTTCACATCCTTGACTCCTACCTGGGGTGTGGGGGTTTGCATTGCTTCGGATTCCACTTTAAATTGTAGCTCTCGATCGAGAATAAGTAGAAAAGTGATCATTGAAATAGTAAGAAACAAAAACAAAGCTGCCATCACCTCAATGTCCTTACGCAGATGGGGCAAAATGTGGAGAGGAGAGCGCCAGCTCACTCGTTAACCTCGTCACATATCCATAGCTCAAAGTTATAATTGATTGGCTGTGTGTTTAGTGACTTTTCATTCCGCATAAATAAGCAGTCAGAAGTATTGTACAAACAATGTTTGGAGTTAAATTATTGAGGCACATATTGGGAACACGGATAATTTCCTAGCACTCACCATGACAAGTAAAAACTCATGTGTCACATATTGGGAACACAGATAACTCCCAAGCACTCACCACGACAAGTAAATACTCCCGTGTCACTCATTGGGAACACGGATAACTCCCTAGCACTCACTATGACAAATAAATACTTACGTATCAAATATTGGGAAAGCGGAAAACTCCCAAGTACTCATCATGACAGTTAAAGTATGTATGGAAACACTGAAACACTTTACTGTCTACCTACAAGATGAATAGCTTTCCAAATTTATCCGTTGCCGTGGAAACTAGGCTCCTCCATTATTGACAGGAGGAACCAAGAAAATAGCACCAATTTTGACTTACTGAAAACATTGACAATACAACCCCCTAAATACCGTCCATTCACGGTGCTCTAAAGGTCTATCGGAAGTAGGCAGTTCTAATTATCTTATCAATCTCTATTAACCAGACTACTCTACGGGAGCTACTCTTACGGTAGACTGAATCTACCGGTCTTGGTTCAGGGAGCTCCAGAGTCACTGTAGATCAGCAAAGTAAAGTATACTTTGTTGTGGTAAGTGATAGGAAGGGAGACCACATTTTCCGTCTCTGGGTTACAGCAACTCCGTGGATTGGGGGCTTATCTTCGCTAATTTGTGATGTCCAAAGTCCTTCCACTGGTGTTGTTGCTGCACCGGAATGCTCCCCTGTACCTAGACCTGTGAGTTAGGCTCTGCTAATTAGACAGAAACAGAAGACCTCCAGTACTTGGCTTGCCACCCCTGAGGTATCATTTCACTTGGAGGACATTGCGACCATGACTTATTTAATGTGCATCAGCCACATTTGGTGAACTTGACGGATCTTCGCTTAAGCTTGGATTTGAACTTACTCCTTTCGGATAATGAGAATGACACGGTCTGTATGAGGAAAGTCTACCATTTTGGTGTGAAATCGTCACCTAAATGTGGTTTAAAATTACGAAGCGTTTTACAGTGGGCGAGTATTCCAAACCCATTAACTTTAATTACAATCTGGGGCTCACTTGCACCACTTTGTTTGTCATTGTTTAGCAGTATTCAGGATCGAGTAGGTCCCGCTTACCTGTTACAAAGAAGAAACATGGAAAATTCCCGAGCACCCAATCCATTGAATGTTTATTCTGAGGTGCAATATTAAACAGCAAACAAAAAGTTGCCAACAACTGCCTAGATCAGGAGACGACAACTTCACATCAAACTAATTTACTAATATGATTTAAGTGTTGCACAGGAGGAAATATTTGCACAGCAACAATTCGAATCACAGGGCAAAGTAAGGGTATAAAAGCTCCACGTGGCCTAGTGGTAAAACAACACTGTTTGGAACTAAGTACCTTGTTTGATTCCAGCCTCTGTTGAACAAGGGGAAATGGATAATGCGATTCTGTCTCCAGATTGCATGTCTGTCAATGTGGGTGCTTGGGATTCTTCCAGGGTTCTTTTTTTGCTACATGTAAATATGCCCCATTTTATTATGAAAGATGCTCCAATTACGTGGTGAACCTTAAAATGCATTACAATGCTTAGACTACCTACAATGCGGTATCAAAAGCTAAAAAGTCAACCATTTAGATTTAAAAGTTTATTATTTATTAAGTATATGAGCACATTATTTAACGATATTTATTCATATAGAAATAAACATAACTATTCCTTCAAAATAAATAAAAATGTGCAATTGTACATTATATAATATTTCTTTTTAATGTATTTAATAATACAAGATAAAATAATACAAAATCATCATAACTGAGTTAAAAACATCAATTTTAACACGAAATTTGTCCGAGTATTGTTTTATGTAAAACCGAAATACAGGTAAATAACACAGGCCTACAAAAAAAAATTTTTTTTTGGTGCTTAGGATTTTAGAGCAGATTTTAACTATATTTTTGCTGAATCTAAATATGAAAGCAGTTTTTCTGTATCAGCTCTAGATTTTTAGATAAATTCACTTATCTATCAATGCTTTTTTTCTATTTAGTACTTTCAAGTACAAGTGTTGTAAAATTTATACAGGGAAAGATTCTTGTATATTTGCCCTATTGTCAGTCTTCTTTTGTAACCAATTGGATTTAAAATAATAATATTTAGGAAATAGCTAATTATTATTTTTAAAAATTATTATTTTAATTCATTTATTATAAAAAGAAGACAAACAATATGATATATATAACTGATTAGTTGACAAATTCTTAATAAATGGGATTGAATCCTACTTATTAGTGCTATCCAGTTAGTTCCATAGAAATCCGATAGATGGAGATGTCTTTCCACTATCTGAAGTGACCTTCAAAGCTTCAACCGCAGTTGAGAGTTGAGAATAGTTCGTGAATTCCGGCGGTGCAGATAGATAAAGGTTAGCGTCATATGAAATTTCTCTTTAGTAACGAGTTGTTAAAAAGTAAATCTAAGTATTTGTGTTGTTGAATAGAAATAAAATGAGTTCAAGTAGAAGAAGCTGTGTACATCATCCTGTTATTTTTTGCTACATATGCGGACAATACACGCTACTGGAAAACAGAAAATCTATTAGTGACTTTGTAAACAGAGCTTATCTTGGATATTTTGGTGTTAAACTTGGCGATCAGGATAAAACCTGGGCACCACATATTGTCTGTAAAACTTGTACAGCGCATTTACGACAGTGGACTACCGGGAAAAGGAAAAGCCTGAAATTCGGTGTACCAATGGTTTGGAGAGAAGCAAAAAATCACTTTGATGACTGTTATTTCTGCCTAGTAAATATTACTGGAATCAATCGAAAGAATCGTAATAAGTGGACTTATCCAGATTTAGTCTCCTCTCAAGACGCCCTATCCCTCACTTAGAAGAAGTGCCAATTCCAACTTTTCACCAGCTACCAGAAATCTGTGAGGACGCTTATTGTCTCTCTGATCAGAATTCTGATACTACTGAAGGTGACAGCGATTTTGAAACGATATCATCAATTCCTCAATGTTTCAACCAAGATGAGTTAAATGATCTCACTAGAGATCTCAATCTGTCGAAAGAAGCTTCTGAATTACTGGCTTTCAGGTTGAAGGAAAAAAATTTACTTGAACCAGGAACGAAAATTACATTCTATCGCACAAGGGAGAAAGATCTGCTACCTTTTTTTCTCTGAAGAACAAAATCTTGTATTTTGTCATGCTGTTAGAGAACTCCTGGTAAAAATGGGTCTTCCTGAATATTTTCCAGATGATTGGCGCCTATTTATTGACAGCTCAAAGTGAAGTTTGAAATGTGTTCTTCTACATAATGGGAACAAATATGGCTCAATACCAATTGCTCACTCAACGAAACGAAAGAGCAATATGACACCATAGCTTTGGTCTTGGAAAAAATATATCGTGAACACCATGGGTGATTTGTGTAGACTTAAAAATGGTAAACTTTCTCCTTCGACAGTAAAGTGGTCACACAAAATATCCTTGTTTCTTGTGCCTCTGGGATAGCAGAGACAAAACGCAACACTGGGTTAGAAAAGAGTGGCCTAAGAGAGAAAACATGGATGTTGGGGAAAAGAATATCATCAACGATCCTTTAGTTCCACGAGAGAAAATCATCTTTCCACCACTGCATATCAAGCTGGGTCTAATGAAGCAGTTTGTAAAGGCTCTTGATAAGAATGGATCATGCTTTGCATATATAGGGGAAAAAATGCCTCAGCTGAGTATGGAAAAAATTAAAGCAGGAATATTTGATGGCCCACAAATAAGACAGCTGATTAAAGACCCTGACTTCATAAATTCAATGAATGAGATTGAACAAAAAGCCTGGAATTCATTTGTTTCAGTAGTCCAAAATTTTCTGGGTAAACACAAAGCTGAAAACTATGTTGAATTAGTCAATGAAATGCTGAATTATTTCAGATCCCTTGGGTGTAACATGCGCATTAAGGTGCACTATTTGCATAGCCACTTAGACCGTTTTCCTGATAATTTAGGAGACATTTGTGAGGAGCAAGGTGAAAGATTTCACCAAGATATGAAATGTATGGAGGATCGCTATCAAGGTAGATGGGATACTCACATGATGGCAGATCACTGCTGGACTTTAAAACGGAATTGGTCCAATATACATTCAAGAATGTCACGCAAAAGAAGTTTCCAAAATGTTCAGTGAGTAATTTGTTTAAATCATGACTTTTTCTGTTTTCTTTTGTATTTAATAAGCAATATCTATGTAATATAATAAAAATTCCCTGTTTAATTTGCTTGTTTAAACCATGGTTTTTCTTTTAAAATAGTGTAATACATGATTCATTAAAATGTTGATATCTTAAAAATTCAAGCTGATAGGCAAAAATTAATGGCATATTTGGATTCAGAGCATCGAATTCATATAAAATCACCTCCAAAATCTTTGACACCAAAACCACTGTTGACCAGTGTAATTTATATATAATACATTTATATGTCACATCTAATACATGTGACATACGACTTAGATCAGGGCTTCGAACTGCAACTGAACCGAAAAAACTGCTATTTAAGCCGGAAATAAAACCGTAACTGAATCCAAAAAAATATTTGTTCATTTTGGTTCGCAGTATCTTCAGTTATTTTCATACTGTAAGCACCTCATTACAGTGTTTTTAATTTAACGTGGACTTGTAAGATTATCATTACACGTACATCTTTTATTTCCTGTTTAGATGATCACTAGTACTTTTGATTTCTGTTCACATGAAACTACATGTGGTAGGCAGATTTGATGTTGTTATATGAGACTTGGACAAGCCAAGCTCGCTTTGCTTATGACTATGTGAATTTAAGTCAGTAGGGTGCGTCTTCCATTTAACCAGAACATCAAGAAGATGAAAGTACATGTTTGCTTTAATACCCTCTGATAGATGGCGCCACCATATGATCCACTGTCTTAATTTTGACATTGATTAGGAGGAAATTTTTCTCCTGCCCGTTGAGCTGTTGCCATGGGTGTAATACCCATGGTAACGGCTCAACGACCGACCATAGGACTTTCGATTCCACCGATTTAACGAGCATGTGTATAGAAGGCAGATTTAATTCAATTGGATGAATTAATTCAATGGAATGAACTGCAAGTATAGATTATTTTTAAAAAAATATCAGTCTATATTTTTAGCATCTCATTATCTATGGATGTTTTTATAGACTGCTTTATTTAGGCTAACCAAATGCGATTTTGATAATGGATAACAACACCAAAACTCGCCGTTCCCTGCCAAATGTTCGTATTGCACATATTGATTACTTTTTTCCATTCCCATAGTGAACCAATATGAATCAAAATATCTGTAATTCTATGAAAATTTATAAACGATTTCTTTTTTTAAAAAAAGAAATTCTATATAAATTTTAATAGAATTGCACATTTTGTTTAAGATAGAATTATTTTAGTACAAATGAAAACAATCTCGAAATCTTTTATTTTTGACGGAAAGAGAAACGGATCTGAATCAATATATTTAGTAGAACCGAAACAAAAGAAAATTATTGTTTAAAGTCCTGATTTAGATTTAAACAGCTTTTTGTTAGATTCAAAATATTTTTTTAGCTTATTAATAGAAGTATAAAACCAAAATCGGAAACTACATACAGAATCGCTTAAAGTGCAACTGTAAGTTGTACCGTGTGCCTAACCTGGCACTCATGCTATATGTTGCCAACGTGGTGGTCTAGGTTTTTCCCAGCACAAATAACACAGCATTTCCTAGTACGAAATTGCCTTAAGCGAATCACAAAAGTATTAAAAATCATCAAATAGATGTTTAATAAACATAAAATGTTTAAAATATTCTTAAAATTGTATTAGTGTATGCAATTAAGTGCTTATATTATATTTACGTTTATCTAATGTGAATATATATATATATATATATATATATATATATATATATATATATATATATATATATATATATATATATACTTACATTTAAATATGAGACAAACAAAATATAGAATATACATTTTATTGATTTTTATTTCCATTTGAAAATAATTTGTTTCAAATTATAATGAATCTCATAATTATTGTAATAATAATATATTAAAAATAAATGATATTAAGTTATTCTCATTTTTGTAATTTCTTATTTATAATGAATTTTTTGTTTTGCTTTTTTGAAAGGAAAAATGAACTTTCATGTTTCTAAAATAATCGGCCGTAATAACTTAATCTTCCTTGAAAAATAAGTAATTAATAAATAAAAGTTATGAATTCCATAAATAAAAAAAATATTTTCCAAAATGATAATATCATAAATATATTGCGAATAAATAAATTAGGAATGATATTTTTGCACTTAAGAATATATTTTCTTGCAAATATAAACGAATTAATTTTTTTTAAATAACTTTATTAATGTGGCGCCATCTATTGAAAATGTTTGGAAGAGTAAACATTATATTCAATTTTTATAAATGCACAAAAATTTCATCTTTCTAGATAAAAAATTAGAATATATGTGTTTGTACTGCATATCGAATTTCTTACTTTTCACGGTAAAAATAAAATGAATTCTAGAATATTTAGAATAAGCACTTTTACATACGTTATATGAAATTCATAAATTCATTAGAATGATTATGCACATAAAATGCTACATTTTATTTGACTTTCATAAATTACAAATTTGAAACTAAAATTTTTCAATTATCTTTAAAGAAAGTGTTTATTTGCGTGAGGATAAAAAGGAAAATTCAATTTTGAGATAGGTACACTCATTTTAGGTAAATTCCTTGATTACTTTTAACAAAGTATAAGTTGAAATAATTTTGTTATCAATGAATGATGCATAAACACAGAAAGCGTAACATAAATAAATAATTTGAAATAGCAGAAATAAGAAGTCGTCATTACTTTTTTTAAGTTACGAGTCTAATATATCCTTAATTACAGAGGGTATTAACACATTTTTAGAAAGATTTCGCGCCCGTTTAATTAATGTTTAAAATGCAAAGATTATTTTTTAAAATGTTCGATCTGATAGCCTTTTTTCTGGCCTATAAGTCTGCATTGTGATTTACATGATAGAAGAGCCTTTTCGCAATATTTGCAGGGGTATTGCTTTCCATTCCTCTTCCACTACTTTCCAGAGTCCATCTATCGTGGTGGGTTTGCGTTTAGAAAGAGCCTTTTTTAACAGACCAAAGGCACAATAGTCCATAGGTGAAACGTCAGGAGACTTCGCAGGGATATTTTGAAAATGTATACGTGCAATAACTGTATTAGTCATCATTTTTTCAAGGAATGCAGTTGTAGTTTTCGAAGTATGACTTATAGCTTAGTCTTGATGAAGTTTCTCTCTTTGAAAGTCATTGGGATAAAGAAGTGGAATTACTTTTGTAAATATTGGGCGTAAAACCTTCTCCTGATAGTACGATGAGATAATTTTAACATTTCTTTTCACTCTTTTTATTTTTAATTTCCCATTGTAGGAAAAACCTGCGACAATGATAAACTCCTTACTGAAACTTTCGTTACATTGACGGAAATGGGTTTGAAAATTTTTTCTCCTTATTTTCTATAGTAAAAAGGCCATTTTTTGTTATAGTCATTTAGGTAAACCCATGCTTCATCAAGGGTCCCAATGTTTTTCCATTTATCTCCCTGCTAAGTGGTTTTCATACAGGATTCTACAAAATGCTTTGCGTTGAGCCACATGTCTCGGCAAAAGCTGGTGAACATTATGTTTTTTAGCATTTTTAAGTTGTAAATACTGGTTTATTTTTTTATTTATTGTTGTTACAGATGTATCTAAAGACTTTGCAATTGATTTCTGTATCGGCGGATTTTCTCTTGTTACCAGCGATTTCACTTTAGAAACATTTGAACCAGTACGCACCTTTTACCGATATTCGTTTGGAGTCTTTCTATGTAGAAATAATGATTGACAGTTTTTACCGGTCCGATTAATAATATTGCTTATTTTCCGCTAAGAAATTTTAATACCATGCATTTCACAACGTTATTTGAATTCTGGAATAAGAACGTTTATATTCGGAAAGCTCAAAAACACTTCCTTCAGTTCACAGCATGTTCATATGTGACATTTTGAAAGAAAAATAAATTTGAAAGTAGCAGACGATATTTTTCATTTCAAATAGCCGAGCTGGCAGCCGTATGGTCATCGCTCTTGCCTTCGGTTCAACAGTTCGTGGGTTCGAATTCCACCTTGGGCATGGATGTTTGTAGTGGTTCGGAGTCCACTTTAAACTGTAGGTCCCGGTCTAGTTAGTCCTCGTGTGCAAAAAAATGACGTTGAGCGATAAATAAACCATCATTTAAAATAATAAGCTGTTGCCAAAATATTTTATTTTAAAACATCTACTTTTTTTAAATTCTTTATTGAAATCGTTCTGAAAATGTGTTAATACTCTCTGTACATTTTCATCTACAGGAAAAAAAAAAATTCGAAAGTTATTTTCAAATGTACGAAGTCACTAGTAAGGCCATTATTAGGTTCACACAGAGTCATTCACACAGAGTACTCTTTTTTTATCTTTTATTTTTTTTTTTTGCACGCAAACTTTAACTTGGCTAGGACTTAAAGTTTAAAGTGAATTTCCAAGCACTACAAGCATCTATTCCGAAGGTGGTATACGAGCCTATGGTCTGTTGAACTAAAGGCTTGAGCACTCAACATCTGGCTGTCAATTACCATTAGGGTGACCACGTACTATACCTCACTAGGTAGCTGGAGCTCCGTGGCTTGAGGGCGTATCCATTTTAATCTGTGACCTTCAAAGACCTTTCGCTGGAGTGGCGTGGATGAGGACAGGAGCCATTTCAGGTGAGACCTCGTCACTTGATCGTAGATCAAAATTACGTGGCTCTTGGTGATGTGCGAGTTTTCTAATCCCTTTAACCTACAAGTACAGTACGGGGCTGGCCTGCACCACCATGAATGTACAGTAACCTCCCCTATAACATGGTATATATTAGTTCTGCGTTATAAGAAAATGCGTTGTACGAGTATTCTCGTTAAACACGCTCGTATGGCTTCGTAAAACGCGTTGTATGCAAATGATTCATGTTTAATTTTTCTCGTTAAAGGGGGGTTTAAATCGAATATTAAGGAAAAACTATGTTATGAACGAATTGTGTGCGTTTTATTAAAATCAAGCTAAGAACATTTTAAATAAAAGAAACTTACATTAATGTAGCTAAAAACAGTTCATTTCAAATAAATCAAATCATTCCAAAAACAATTATATTACATGATCACTCGCTGCAGGAGCTCTCAGATATAATGTTCCACCGACATCATTTTTTAGCAGAATGTCCAAAAGTCACTAATATAATTTAAATTTAATATAATTTAATTTAAATTTGTTTGAATTTCACTGATTGTAGATGTGTATGACTCACTTAAAATATTTCTGCTATATGTATTTAAAAATGATACTATGCCTGAAGATTTTTGTATACCATTTCAGAGATCATGGCGTATTACATCGAGAAGAAAGCAATCCGCGAAGTTGGCTATCTACCAGAAGAAATCAAACTGGAGAAAGCCGAAGGGACCATCATCCTAGACTCCTTCAAGCCATCTGATTATGACCAATTGTTCAACATATTCCAGGAAGTGGTTGAAGAAGGGCAAACTTACCCACAAGAGTCTGTGGACAGAGATGGATTTGAGAAATATTACCTTTCGCACAACGTGTACGTTGCCAGAGAACCAACGGATGGAAAAGTCATTGGCGCGTTTTACATCAAGCCAAATTTTCCTGGACGTTCTTCCCATATTTGCAACGCGGGCTTCCTTGTTCATAGCAGTTATAGGAACAAAGGAATCGGGAAGATTTTGATGACCGAATACCTCAAAATCGCCAAGGACCTAGGCTATAAGGGAAGTTTTTTCAATTTAGTGTATGCATCAAATCATGGATCTGTCAAATTATGCGAAAAATTGGGCTTTATCAAAACTGGTGTGGTTCCTAAAGCTGGGAACTTAAAAGGACTGGGTTATGTGGATGCATTTCAATTCTATTACGATTTATCTTCTTGAATGAATACGTTGAAAGATTTTATTTTAGAAAATAGCATTAAAATTTTGATAAGTAATGTGGCAACAGAAACTCAGTGTTGAAGAGATTTTGAAAAGAAAGAATGAATAAACATGTCACTAAAAATAATTTTTATAAATGGTGTAAGAAAATGTAAATGCTTTTTTAATTTTTTAAGCCTTTTCTGTGATTAAAGCTATAAATTTTAAATTGAAAATGGCGACAATATAATAAGGCAATACTTACAATGGAAATAAATATATTGGAACAAAATATATAGCCATTTAGGTTTTAGGCTTAATTTTCCTAAAATTCACTTTCTGTAAATAAATAAATAAATACTAATAATTTTAATAAGCACTCACATTAGCATTTGTGGCAAATTATTTATTAAATTAATTAACTAATTTTAAATTATTTTGACATATCAATTTCAATGTGTGTGTATGTACATTTTCCTTATGTGATTGTTACATTTTATTGCATGAATGTATCTCTATGTAATACAAATCATGCAATTTCTAATAATGTATTATTCTCTGCCAAATGTATTGTTATACTCTTTTCTCGTGTTATAAAAAATTTTAAATACTTTATATTAGATGTATACTTTTATATTAGATTTAAATAACTTTTTTTTTTATTCTTCTGTTTTATACCAATTTTATTTGTTACTTTATAATTGAAATAATCCAGAATAAAAAAATTAAAATGTGGGTTATGAGGTACAATGGTATATAATAAACTTATACAAAATATGAAATTTATATAAAAAAATTGAAGTGTATTGTTCATTTGGAAAAAATAATGTCACAGTACTTCTTTCATTGGAACACTTTTTATAAAGAGGCTATTTTAACGATCTATAGTGTGGAATAAAGAAAAATCAATTAATAATAAATAAATTAGTGGAGGAGTTTGAACTTTTACAGTTAAAAAATAATTTGTCTTCGTGTATTACATCTTTTTTTATTGTATTATTAGCCATAAAACTTTTAAGAGCTTTCAAAACCACCGACATTTTTTTTCCATGCAATCAACCAGAAGTAGAAGTGATGAGGAAGCAAAGTATCTTCATCCATCTTTCGCTGTTCAACAGAAGCTGCGACCTGCGTCCACAAATGCACTTCTTGTAGGAATACATTTGTAAAATCCAATCGACCAAGAAAGAGATGGCACCAAACAGTACAATTTTTCGCCAAAAATAGAAAACTATGTACCAAATACATTTTTATCACTTCAATAAATCATTTATGTTTCGTTAAACAAGAATTTATTCCTAATAAGCAAGTATCTTTTGATAGAAGAACTTAAGAGGTTTCAATACTGCTGTTTTAATTTCAATCAGAATCATTAATTGTTAATGCAAAGAATTAAAAACTCTTGAATGGGCTATAAAATTATTCTTTTTTTTTCTGGTTTTCTATAAGTATATTTTTTTGTTCTTGTTATTAAAATAATGAGCTTAAAGTGCTTTTATGTTAATCATTTTTGCAAAGAAATTTTTTTTAAATAATATGTTTCACTTTTTGCTTTAATTTTTATTTTTTTGCACTTGCGAACAACATGAAGCAATTTATAATCAAATTGGCGATACAGTAGAATTATCCAATTATCTGAATCGTTTCGAGAATTTCAGCAAAATAAATTAGAGTGAAGAGGAGAAATAAAATGAGAAAAAGAAAAATTTCAAGAAAAAAGGAAAGGTAAGAGAAGGGAGAAAAGCGAGAACGAGAGGGAGAAACGTGTCAGTTAAGGAATTCAAAAATATTCTTTGGAAAATTCCTAGATATTCAGACGTATGTACTGAAGGTATAGGAGGATGGATTGTGAGTCAGGCCTTAGATTTCAAATTACAAATGAAGGTAACTCCTTGGAAGTGTTGATTGAGAAGATGACCTTTATGTCCAGCTTGGCTCCATGAGCTAGTGTATCATTTGCCAGCTTTGAAGAGAATACAACATCATCCCGAGGGGACCTCATGCAAATTCTTTTGTCATGCGGATGCGTGACTTGGCAGCCCGAAAATAGATGAAGGCAGTGAAACAACTTACTATGATGTTCAGAAAGTAATGACTCATTTGCAGCTCTGTGCATACTTGCTGTATGTACTTACTTTTAGGTATAAAATGTAGTAGAGAGGAGGAAATGTTACACAAACAGACATGTTTAATGACAACAGACAATTACAACACAAGTAATTACTATAAAATAATAGCATTAAAGAACATTTCCAATGATATGCAAGACAGTCAACATATCTACTGTCAAGCAAGGCAAAAAGACGTCTGACCAAAATGTGCACCGTTTGATCACCAGAGGGCGCACATTTAGTTTAGCCAAAAGGATCTATTATGTAGAGAGGATAAAAGCAGAGACAGTGATACTTTAATATCCTATCACTTACTGTACATATTTACTGTACAGTACTTACAAGCACCTTATCATGTAAAAATGTTGCATTTTCATTAAATTGTTTAAAAGTTCTTATTTTTTTTTTTAAAAAAATATGTAGTTTTTCTTTAAATTCAACGCACAATAATTCATTAAAAGAGATCCTGTTTTCGGAAAATTCAATTATCCGAATGGGGTCTGGTCACAATCTATTCGGATAGTTAGAGTTCTAGTTTATTTACACCAAATTTCCTAATGTTTGACATAAGACTTAATATTAATTTTTCTTTTTGTATTGGTAACAGATTTTGACATTATTTTTTGTAGGGTAAAATATCTTTATAATGGTGTATCAACGTGAGAAATTAACACAAAATTTGTTTTACATAAATTTTTAGTCAGATCTTTGCACTGTAACAAGTTTTTTAAACGAATAATTTAGCGAGTTCGTTTTGAATATCCAGTGTAGTTTGTCATTGATTTACTGGAGTCTTCGAAACCAATTTTTCAAAATATTTTAATCCCAATTGCTCTTAAATTATGTTTTATAATTGTTTTACTAGCTTGTCTAACGGTAATTGATGGCAGTTTTAAAATGACAAGATCTAGCGTTTTTTCCATGAATTTGCGACACTTGTGATTTTTTATATCATTTGAAAGATTCAATGCTTGAATACTGCATTTTTTGATTTGAAAATGTCCTAATTTTAGTATTGAAAACTCATTTGTAAATTAGAATATTATAACCTATCAATGAACAGCATAAGGTATTGCCAACAAGGACAGTTATAAACATGATTGAAAAAAACGAAATCAAATCGAATTATATGTGGCGATGAATAAAAGTTTAGTTTTTATTCATCGCCACATTCTGGTTAGGTTTCCTTTTCTCGATTCTATTTTAATATTTTTCTTGAAACGTATTATCTTGAATACTATTTTTTTTAAATTTTTATTTCTAATATCAAAGCAAAATGCAGCAATATTAGTTAAATACAAGAGAAAATTTGTACAACAAAATTCTAGAAAATGATAGGATACAACAAAACGAAAAATGACCGAAGTCATTCCCTTAGCCTTTGCTAGAAAACATCGAATTTCAGAGACATTGCCAAGAAGTGCCCTAAAGCGACGAAAATGGGCTCTGTTCATATTTTCTTTAAGATCACAGAGTGGGCAAAAAGGTTGGACAACATTTTCTGTGTGGTGAAAATGCTGGCCTAAGTAGTCATGATCAGTGAGTGAGTAACCTAAAAGAAGCCACTGGATCGCGTCATGGATAATCTGGCAAACTAGCTAGGTCGCTAATTTTCCATTTCTTCGACTAAATTTCACCTATTATTTTCAACTATTGTTTTCGGCTAACAGATTGTTTGATATTTAGTTTTATGGCGTGGTATTGCATAGTTGAATATTTTGGTTTTACAAGCGTTGCGCTTTTTCATGCGAAGGAGTCCGCATGTTCGCTTATATTGATTTTAAATTAAACAAATTTAACTTAAGAGGAAAGTTTATATTTACTAAACACATATTTTTGTATAAGTTCTGGGCACAGATGCCGTATAATCCAAGATGCCAAATTTCGAGTTTGGTGATTTTTTGACGGATTTTCTTATATATCTGGCAACCTGGTTTTGATTACGTTATAGATATGGAGGCCTATAAGAATTATGCTGAAAATTCTATTTTAGCAATCCTAGTATTTACATTATCTTGCATGTCGCATCTTGGCAACATTTCTTCATCGCCGAAAAAAAAATTTAGAATTTTTCATCCTGGATTATACGGCATGCCAAGTTCTGTTTAAAAATTTAGTTCATTCATTAATTCTTCATGCAATAAAACGCATTCAAGTTCAATGAGAAATTGTTTTTTTTTTTTTATAATGATATCACTTTATTGTAGAATATGACAAAATAAATTTCAACAAACCTTTCGCATGATATTTACATCAGATTTTACAAAAACAAATCATTCAGTGCTTTTTGAAATACAAATGCTGTTGATAACAATAACTAACTGCCTATAAAGCCTCACAATGAAATAAATTTATAAATGGAGAGAGCAATATATAGAATACACATGAAGTTACTGCCATTCAAATGAGGATTTAGACCACTGATTCTCTCAGTATTTTTTATTAAATTCATAATACGGTATTTAATGTAAATTATTCTGCAAACTTTTAATAGATTTGAATTTGTTTCATAGTATGTATATTTTTTAAAAAAATGAATTAGATTTCACTTAGAGTTATAACCAAAAATGTTTGCTGTTTCTTTTGTTACATAAATGAACATGCGATGAAAAAAAGCGATAAAATTTTTCTAAACTGTTACAAGTAGTCTTTAAATATATTTTAAATTTCTTCTTCAAAATACGATAAAAATCAATATAGTTATGTGTTATATGCTGTCGGTGATTAAGATCCAAGATTTCGAGAAATCAAGTCATTTTCTTTCTTGACTAGTTCATTTGACTGAGACATTCTTTTCGTTCCAGGATCATTCAAAAATCTGTTCCACCTGTAACAAAAATAGGATATTTATAATTTAATACATTTGATTTAATTTAACCTAAATACAGTTCTATCATATGTGTAAAGATTTGTGCTAAGATTTTTTTAAAATCATCAAGCAAAAAATTATTGGTAATATTAATTTGTGTTCATAAAAAATCTTCTGTTTGGTATAAATCTACTGCAGATAAATCGGCAACTTTGAAATAGTGAAATCTTGAAAAATAGAAATGCCAATTATAACAAAGAGGCAACCAAACTCGTTGTCCCAAGCGGTGAACATAAACAATCAAGAAAAAATGTAGTTCAAAATATTCGCACTCATTCGGAAAGAAAAAAAAATGAAATTCTATGTGGAATTAGAGAAAAGAGTATTATTTTTTTTATAAGTTGGTTCCATTACGTATCATAAGAGTGGCGATTTCATTGGCGATTATTTTAAGATCTGTAAACAGTTGCACTGCATTTTTAAAGTAACGTTAGCTGCGAAGTAAGATATGAATCACTATAATGTACTTGACCAAATATAGACTGCAACTGCACATATTTTCCAAAATTTTGGCTTCCAAAATCATAGTGTAGTCTATAATCAAGATTTTACTTACATGATAAATCATCAATTTCAAAATGACATGTCTTGTGGGTCGCAGTTAACTCCATTACCATCTAGTGTTATTCTTCTTGTAAACTAACAAAGGATCTCAGAAAATAGGAGAGAATTTTGTTTGTAAGTAATCACATGCAACCACACTGCTTACTGTCATTCAAGCACAATCACCAGCGTCTGATTTCTTACACGATTGTTCTCTAGATTATCCCATACGCTGCTTAGAGTCATTATCACAAAAAATTTACCTTTTAATAATATCAATATTATTGGAAATAATATCATTTAAAATTTTTCAAGCCTTTATTGACTCTCGAGCACACAAAATTCATCGGCGAATTTTTGACATAGAAACATATTGCAAATGGCAATTAAGTTTCTTTGTTCCTGCTATAATTTGGCATTCACGAATTATTTCTTCCACCATTTTCTCCAAAAAGTCTATCGCCAAATGTTGCGATTTAGCGCTAAATGCTATAGTTCAGAGATCATACTCAAGATTCACATATATTATACTTAACTCGCTTTTTATATTTTAATGCGTGCAATTTTAAATTTATGATTAAAAATTGAAATAAAAATTAAGAAAATATTTATAAATTTGGTTTAATAAAGATATAAGTTTGCAACTCTGTATTTCAATCTCATATTTCGAAAAATAAAGTTTAAAATTTGCAACATCTGGCGTCATATATTTTGGGAGGAAAATATTAGTCAGAATAATTTATATAAGTGCTTATAATTCTCAGTGAATTGTATTAAATTAGTTGGTTGGTTAGCAAGGTTGAGTCATACGAATGCATATTCAAAGGCATTTATCTTGAAGCCAGAAATAATTATTAAGTTACAGCTTCCTTTTTTTAGTTTTTGTTTCACACTGGATCATCCGTATGACAGCAAAAATAATCCTGAATTTTGGTAAAGAAGGGCTTCTGAATACTTATTTTACACTGTTAAAATCCAATTTCTCTTAAATTTACTAGTATATCTATATTGGAGACTTTTTTTATTGGAATCATCTTTATCTGCTGCTGTGGTCACGTATGACACTTGGACAAGCCAAGCTCGCTTTGCGAATTTAAGTCAGTAGAGTGCGCCTTTCATTTAATCAGAGCCCCACAAAGGTGAAAGTACGACTTTGCTCTAAGAGTCCTACGATAGATGGCACCACTAGAGGATCCACTCCTCAATTTTGACACTTATCTGAAGGAAGAGGAAATTTTCTCCAGACCATTACACGCGGGATAACTACTCAACGCCAGACCACAGGACTTTCGATTCCACAGATTTAACGAGCACATATATCGCATGTATTCGGTGAGTCGTTTTTGACATTAGGAATCGAAACCCGCCCTTCCTGTACCCCAAGTACTAGGCTACCACGGCATCATCTTTATCTTTTATACCAGGGGTGGCCAACCTGCGGCCTAGCAAGCCACATGCGTCTCTTTGAAGAATTATTTGTGTCTCTCGATAAATGTACCTGAGTTCACTCTTTTGGCTTTCTATAAGAGTATTCGAGAGAAGATCCAGCTCTACAATTAAAATATAAGTCGACACCAATTACTGGATTTTGGAAATTTGCACTAGAATCAACGTATCCTGAATTAAAAAAGGCCGCTTTTTGAAATAGTTCAATATTCGAAACAACGTACTTAAGTGAATCATTTATTCCGCTTTAAAATTCATGAAATCCAAACACCCCTATAAATAGTAACTAACCAACATCTCAAAGAATTACTTAGAAGTACTGTCATCAATTAATCACCAAATTTTAAAGAATTATCAAGGGAAGTAAAATGAAAGTATTTATAATTTTTAATATTTAAGTTATATAATTTCAATTAATATTCATTATTATATTATTCAGGAACGGGTGATGAGTAAATTTATTTTACACAATATCAAAGGAAGAAAACATTTTTATATGAGTATATAAGTATACTAATAATAAATAATAGTTTAACCTATCAGATACTGTACCACACAGAACAAAAGCACATTATTTGTAATACCAAATACATAATATAAGAAGAAACTCAAACTCAGAATGACTTTAAAATTGGAAAAAGCTGAAAATTAGATTATTTTCCCATCTCATATGAAAATTTTTAAACTTTTAATTTTTTATTAAGTTTTAACAGTGCAATGCTGTTATTAAGTCCTGATAATAGACAGTACTTTAAAAGATTGCGTTGAAGTTAATATTAGCTTCATTTACAATTTTTGGGTTAGTCCTATTTTTGAAGATATTTAATTGTCTAAAGCAATAAAACATCGAAAGTTGTAATTAAATAATATTGATATGTTAAATATGCGGATTTAATTTCATCCCTTCTTACACCGCGTAGTGGGTAGATAAACACAATAAAGCTGTTTTAATATCCATCGCGTAAATTGCCATCCAGGAGGAATTTTCATAGGTAGTGGCCGTATTTACGTATCACTACGGAGGAAACCCGGAAAACTCCCAAGATGGACATGCCTTCAACAGACGTGTATGCAGAAAGCCCAACATCCATCTCCCATTGATCAACAGTAACGGGGATGGAACACCAGCCAATGTTGAACCCAAAATAGGTACGATTCAAATTTTTATCAAGGGTTAACAACAAACCAGTTTATTTTACTTAAATATAAATTGTGCAGTTAAATCTCTCAAAATTTTTCTCTAATTTAACCACGAGCTTTGAAGTTGAACGAAAAGAAAATCAGAATTGCCTAACAAGAATACCACATTTGCCTAAGGTTAAATAATAAACCAGTTATTTCAAATTTTGTAAATATGCTTGCAAAGGCCTAATAAGGTTTCATGAATGTTAGGAATCATACCAGTACAAGATATTGCCTGTATGCAAAGGCCTAATAAAGTTTCATGAATGTTGGGAATCATCCCAGTACAAGATATTGCCTGCATGCAAATGCCTAATAAGGTTTCATGAATGTTAGGAATCACACCAGTACAAGATATTGCCTGCATGCAAAGGCCTAATAAGGTTTCATGAATGTTAGGAATCATACCAGTACAAGATATTGCCTGTATGCAAAGGCCTAATAAAGTTTCATGAATGTTGGGAATCATCCCAGTACAAGATATTGCCTGCATGCAAAGGCCTAATAAGGTTTCATGAATGTTAGGAATCATACCAGTACAAGATATTGCCTGCATGCAAAGGCCTAATAAGGTTTCATGAATGTTAGGAATCATACCAGTACAAGATATTGCCTGTATGCAAAGGCTTAATAAAGTTTCATGAATGTTGGGAATCATCCCAGTACAAGATATTGCCTGCATGCAAAGGCCTAATAAAGTTTCATGAATGTTGGGAATCATCCCAGTACAAGATATTGCCTGCATGCAAAGGCCTAATAAGGTTTCATGAATGTTAGGAATCATACCAGTACAAGATATTGCCTGTATGCAAAGGCCTAATAAGGTTTCATGAATGTTGGGAATCATCCCTGTACAAGAAATTGCTTGTATGCAAAGGGCTAATAAGGTTTTAAAAATGTTAGGAATTATCACTGTACAAGGTATTTTCTGTATGCCAAGTACTAATAATCTTTCATGAATGTTAGGAATCATTACATTACAAGATATTATCTGTATGAAAAGGACTAATAAAGTTTTGTGAATGTCTGGAATCATCACAGTACAGGATATTGTCTGTATGCAAAGGGCTATTAAGGTTTCAAGAATGTTAGGAATCATCACTGCACAAAATATTGTAAAAAAATTATCTGTATGGAAAGGGCTAATAAAGTTTCATGAGTATTAGGAATCATCCAATACAAAATAAATTGTATGTATCCAAAGGGCTGATAACAATTGAAAAAAAAATATATCCTTTGCAACTAACATCAAATTCTGATAGTTTGTTATCGCTATGCTTAAACTATACCAAAGCTTTAAAAAAATTAGATTCATTTATAATTTTAAATATGCAAAATGTTTTATTAACAACATAACAAAAAAAATGATCGTATATTTATTCTTTTTCGATGAATTGTTAACCGTCTTTGAATCCCTAATATTATCTCAACTAAAAAACGAAAATATTCATTCATAAGCAAGTGCTTCGCTCACATCGCCTTATCCTAATCTCGAAATCAGACAAATATTCTTAGTATTATATACTATATAATTGACTTTCATTATTAATATAAGTTCACCGATTTTTTTATTATGCATCATCTGGATTAAACTTAATTCCTTTTCTTAATTGAAACCGTAATGTTACTCATTTATTTAAAAAATCAAAGTGAGTGGTCAGAATTTGAAATTATAACTGTGTTCTGCTTAGCTTTTGGACTTTTTTTTTGTTGTAGTCTGTGCTTGTTTCGTGGGCTGCCTAACGTAGCCTTAGTTTTCTTGTGAAAAGTTTCGCAGGCAAATATTATCGGTACGAAATTTAGTTAACCCAATTTGCTTATGCAGTAATTTTGTATAATACATCTGAAAGTCTTATGTACTTGACTAAGTCAGTTTTTTGGCTCTGAAACTAACTTTCAAGAACAACAAAGTATATCGAGTAAAAAGTAATGTCATCTTTCGATTTATGTAAATAATTGAAAAATAAATAAAAATAAAATAAATCTCAAATGCATACAGTAATTTCAAAAACTATGGCATATGTAATGTTGAAATAATCATTCAGATTTCTGAAATATTTCAATTTACCAGAGGGGCTGAAGATCTTTCTTGGACCGTTCGTCAAGAATGGTGGGTGGACGGGCTTGACCCGGCTTAGTGGATCTCCTCCTGTTTTCATGGGGAGGAAAGCGGCCGGCCTTTTCAGCTGGCTTGGTTCCTGGAAAGAAACAGCCTTCTGATTGGTGGTGGGCTGCTGGTATTGATAGACATTATTCTGGGCAGGTGGTGGTGCTTGTGGAGGAGAAAACTGTTTCTGTGGCTGTAATCCAGGCCGTTTTTCAAACACTGCTGATTTAGCAGTTTCTGAAACAAAATAACTGAAAATTCTGTATTTGCTTAACATAAAAACAGTAAAAACATAAAATGAATTAAGATGTATGGAATATGTATTAAAAATAAGTAAATAATAAAATGGTATGTCAGTTTGCCTTTATAGATTATTTCAAAGAAATATTCAACTTCATGAATAACGATAATTTATTATCACAAGAAGATAAGATTGATTATCTTTCTGGAATAGGCTCTAAGATGATGTACCATGAGATGCGAACCATAAGGTAAAATGTCTTCCGCATAATATTGAAATGTTAACGTGGCTGTACAATGAATAAAGCTGAATTTTGATGGTAAATGATTGTGCTTCACATAAAGGTTTGTGAGTGTACAATTACGTAAAATGAAAACTATCTCAGGCTTTCTCTAATAATTCTATATAAGTATCAATTAGTGAATAACAAACAAAGTGTGATACATCATTCAGATCTATGAACTGTTGCTTATTGTTTACTAGTTTAAACAATAAGCATGGAATCATTCGAAATGTCATTGGGATAATGGAAATATAAAATCTGTTGATTAATTGGGAAATCTGAATTCCACAGTATGAATGCATTCTTCTATAATTAATATAATCAATTTCGTGTGTTTTATCTGCAACCGTCAGTGGAAGTTACCTGTTCAAATCTACAACATCGTCTATTAAACATAGTCATTAAATACCTATGGATATTTGCATACAAATACTTTTCATATCCCTTTCATTAGGCTTAGTGAGAAGAATCCGAAACTTTTCTCAACACATAGATATGATGAGTGATGTGATATATATAAGTTAATGGGTATCGGATTGTGCCTTTGGTGAGTTAATTCAGAGGTACACTTTCAGATTTTTATTTATTTATTTATTTGCTTCTCTCAGCAGTATTTCTTTCAATCTAAAACCTGGCCTTTAGACTCTTTGCTATGTTAATTTTTCCAACATTTTTTCCTGATACCCGATTGTTATTAAGATGCACCTATTCAGCGTTATAATGGGCGAAGATTTTAGCATCTAATACAAAAGAGGATATTCAGTGATCTTCACCCCGAAACTGAAGGGATAAAGACAGACAAACACAGAGAGAGAAAGAAATAACCATTCTCAAACTAGGATTCAAACCCGGAACCTACTGCTTTGAAGTTAGGGAAGCTAACTTCTCCTCCATCGGGCGGCAATTTTTTCCAATAGAGTTGCACAGAATTATTCATATTCCTATATCCCACTTTGAGAGTATAGTTTCCAACAAAATATATAATATAACTATGCTCTAAGTCTCATTCAGCAGCTATTATAGTTTTTCGAATTGAATAGTAGAGTGAGAGAGTTTTTTGAATATTAGAGTGAGTCTTTTCTACTGACAACAAAGAAATTCTTATCCCTACCTATGACGAATTGCAAGTGATGTGAATTAACAATTAATTTCAACCTATTGTGCATCATGCTGAGTGTGAACACTCTTCATCCATTTTATTTATTTTTTTAAACAACGGCGGGCACTGGGTGAT